>CM036549.1:3192876-3270376 GCA_020745685.1 Tautogolabrus adspersus | reverse complement strand
AAATCAGCCTGAAGTATTGGTAGAAGCAGCAGATCCGTGTTTGGAGAATTTCATTGTCTACAAGAATTTGCAATTGGCCGTCAGAACAGAGGGAGGCACCTCCTTTCAACGAAGGCTCTCATTGGCTGTTATGAGGTGTCGTCAGCAGAGTTTTTTGAACAGTTCCGTGGATCGTAATCTAATGTGTTTGGATTAAATCTTTCACTGGATTCAGGAGAGTTCAGTTCATCATCAAATGGTTTGTTAAAAGACGCTGCTTGTTTGTCGCTGGTCATATGTCACATTAATTTTTTTTTTTTAATTTTTTTAATTTTATATACTTTATTAATCCCCTACGGGGAAATTGTGGTTCGCACTCTGTTAGTTTTAGACATGCTTCTCACACACACAGGCCTGAATCACACACATGCACAACGAGACCTGTGGACATGCATTAATGGAGAGATGTCAGAGTGCGGTGGCAGTCCCTTGGGAGGCGCCCCCTGAGCTGGTGGGGGTTCGGTGCCTTGCTCAAGGGCACCTCGGCAGTGCTCGAGGAGTGGTCTGGCACCTCTCCAGCTACCAGACCAACTTCCATATTTTTTTGGTCCGCATCGGGACTTGAACCGGCGACCCTCCGGTTCCCAACCCAAGTCCCTACGGACTGAGCTACTGCCGCCCCCAAAATGCAGACTTCATGAGTTAGAAAAAGGATGGATCAGGTCCTGTCATAGAAAAAATTGTTATTCCAAGGCTAGAGTTCGACACGCCTACATACTTAACTAATAAAATGTTTATTTGCAGGTGTTTGTCATGTGTTCCTGCTTTCTACCACGCAGGGTTCATCGTAGGAGGAAGTTTAAGAGGAATGTAGAAGTAGCTCATCACAGAGACCCGAGAACAGAGACTGGAGACTGATGAGAAGGATTCTTTAAAAACCTCAACCCTGTCGCTCCCATTAAGAAACATCTCCACATCTTAAATTCATTTAAATCCAGACACGATACATAATTCTGCTTCATTTATAGACTGAGAGCTGGATTCCTCATCACAAACCATGTGCCAGAAACAGGGTTTGATTAAAGCTGCATTTTAAAATCTGAACACACACACGCATAAATCAGTCATCTCTTTGTCAGTCTATCTTTGTGTATGCATTAAACAGTGTGTCTCCATGTGTATGTGTGTATTTACAGTGGAAGGTCCACAGTGAGAGGGCTGCACATCAATCTTCCCTCCTCCCCTGACAACACCGCTGATTTATATGGAGAGCGACCGCACACACACACTCGTACACGCACACATACACACACACACACACACACACACCCACACACGCACGCACGCACACACACACTCGTACACACACACACACACGCACATGTCTGTCAGTGACAAACAACACCATTTAACACCCTGACACCAGAGCCGAGTCTCTCTGCTTCAGTGTCCAAACGCCTGAAACGCTTCGCTGCACTTCTGTTCAGCCGCTGTGAAAATTCCCAGAATGCATTTGTTGAAAGAGGTGGACAAATAGGCTTTGAATGCCATACACACCTTGTATATTACCCGACAATACTCAAGGCACTCTGTCTAACCTCACATTCAGCAATGTGGACGCCTGATCATAGAGCAGTGGACGTTGGCTCGGCTCTGTAGACCTGGCACAGATTCTGGATTGCTCTCAGGTAGTGATTGTGCGCTCAGTCGTTGTGTCATTATTTCTGTGCGGATTAAAATGTCTGGACAGTTGTTGTAAATGGTAAATGGACTTGAGCTTGTGTAATGCTTTTCTAGTCTTCTGACTACTCAAACGCTTCTACCCTGCAGGTCACACCTGCACATTCACACAGTGACGGCAGAGGCTGTGCTATGTGTGTCCATCAGTATTAACTAAATCTATTCATACACATTTATACGCCACCAACAAACGGCAGGGAGTGTCTTGCGCAAAGACATTTTGGACATGTGGCTGCAGGAGCTCGGGATCGAACCCCTGACCTTCCGGTTGAGAGATGACAGAGTCTAAGTAATCCATCAGTCAATGCATGTAACCCTGTTCCTGCTCTTCATCAAGACATCTGCAGCATGCTTTAAAATGTCATTAAAACAACCATGTTCATTGGACCCATTAATACCATTCTGCTCCATATGAATATCACATAACCTGTTGGATAACATATGTCAGTGGTTCCCCTGCGCTTCTATCTGACATGCGCTGACAGCCTCTCACAAATGAGCTCTCCTGTGCATTGACAACATCCATCATGTTCCAAATATGTCCAATGAAGTGATGCTGAAGTTATTACTGTGTAACACAGGGTGATGATTATATAAGCTACTTCATAAATCAATAATTAAACTATTTCATAAAACTGTGCAACAGGTACAAAGAAGGGAAAAAGATCCGCACATAGAGGAGCTGCCGTTGAAAGATCGTTTAACGGGAGCTTCTTTATACCTGTTCGTTTTTTGATCCAGCACCCACTTAGGGATGTGCGTGTCTTTTTTGATTTTTCATACTATTGTGAAACAACCATTTTGAAAAGAAAGAGAAAGACACTAAAAGCTGCTGTGGGAGACATCTTTTTTGTGTCGATTTTGGCGCCCCCTATGGACAAGGCAGTACATCTGGTGTGCTGATTTTATCCTGGGGCGGCAGAAG
Source organism: Tautogolabrus adspersus (assembly GCA_020745685.1). Lineage (NCBI taxonomy): Eukaryota > Metazoa > Chordata > Actinopteri > Labriformes > Labridae > Tautogolabrus > Tautogolabrus adspersus. The sequence goes on along the minus strand of CM036549.1, from coordinate 3,267,732 downwards.
CTCAGTCTGCAGGGACTTGGGTTAGGAACTGGAGGATCACCAATTCAAGACTTGGTGCGACCAAGTCTTGAAGTTGGTCTGGTAGCTGGAGAGGTGCCAGTTCACTTCCTGAGCACTGCCAGGTGCCCTTGAGCAAGGCACTGACTAATAATAATAGATAATTAGTACTTATTTTAGTGTAAATTGTACTTTATCTTTCTTCTTGTCTCCGTCTGTAACTTTGTGTTTTTGCGGCTGACTGTCTCCCTTTGAAAAGAGGTTCTTAATCTCAATGGGACCAGCCTGATTAAATCAAAAACATCTGATAACATCTGACATGAAATTAGAAGATGAGAAATCCTACCTTGATCATTGGCCATCTTGTCGGGATGTTCAACTGAAAGAGAGAACAACAAAGAGTCAGCACATGTATAAAATATCAACCAAAGGAATACATCAACAGAGGTATTGAACTTCAATCTCTGTCTCTCTCTCTCTCTCACACACACACACACACACACACGCACACACACACACACACACACACACACACACACACACACACACACACACACACACACACACACACACACACACACACACACACACACACACACACACACACACACACACACACACACACACACACAGGTTTACACACTCTCACACACTCTGACAGACCTTTGGCAGTCTTGAAGTGGATGGGCTCAGACAGCGGGCCAACCCCTTTGGCGTTCTTGGCCTGAATCCTGAAGTAATAAACGGTGTCCAGGTTCAAATCCACGACCTGATGGGTCAGCCGGTCGCCGCTGATCGCCTCCATCACCCAATCATCAATGGGCATGTTCTTATCCAGTGTGTAGTACAGGATGTAACCTGTCAGACAAGAAGTTATTGTATTAATACTTCAACAAATGGGATACCAACATCCAGACTGCAGTAGAGATCTTCAAGCGTAAATGACGGTTAGCCTTTGCATGTTAATATTCACTTTCCTGTTGAGGAAAAAATGGAAAACAAGTAGACCAAATATTTAACTTCTTGTTGAAAGGGGACCAACCTCATGTTTCCATCATCACATAAAGTCTGAAATATTGTAGTACAAGACTGCAAGGATCTAAAAATACTCTGTGTGTGTGTGTGTTGTGTGTGTTTGTAAGTGTGTTGTGCTGTTATCCCTGCAGGGAGCATTTGATTCGTCCTCGAGGACGCTGAAGGAACAGCAGAGCTCGTTAAAGCAGACGGGTTTACAGCCGGGTCGATCGCCCAGAGAAAGAGAGGGAGAACAATGGAAGAAAGTGCGTGTGTGTGTGTGTGTGTGTGTGTGAGAATGCGTGTGTGTGTGTGTGTGTGTGTGTGTGTGTGTGTGTGTGCGTGTGCGTGTGTGTGTGTGTGTTTGGCGTGTGCGTGTGTGTGTCGAGGAAGGAAGATCTTAAGAAATGATTTTTGCCTCATTTAAGGAATTTTACAGACTAAAGGATTAATTTATTATTTTAAAGAAGTTAATTGAATATCAAATTAAGGAATAGCTTGGAGGAATCATTTGTGTGAATGTTAATTCAGCTGTGAGTTGAAGAGAAGAGTGGTGGGGTCGAGTGGTGTGTTTGTGCGATGGCTCACCTGTTATCCGTCCGTTAGCTTCCATCGGAGGCTGCCAGCTGATTAAAATGGCGCGGGGTCGTCCCTCGCGACTGATCACTGTCAAATCTTTGGGAGCTGAACTGGGAGCTGTTAATTATGGATGGACAGGAGGAAGAGAAGAAATAAAGATCAGTGTCAGTGACAGTCTAATGAGATAAAGGAGCGATTAGCTTCAAATATCAGAGGATGAAAGTGACAGGGTTTAGAAGTTCATTCAGAGACTTCGATATATTTATGTAGTTACGAGAATAACCCGCAATTTTAAACGAATACACAAATTATGTGGTTAAAGGATCAGGCCCCGTGTCCACCCAGTGTTTTTTTCTGAGTGCCAGCGTCTTTTTTTCAATTGTTTCAATGAGTAGAGAGCGTTTGGAGCAGCAGACTGCCGCTCGGAGAAAAAGCACACTGCCATTGTCTTTTTTCCAAGCCTTTGTTGTGTGGCCGCTCCCAGCGCTCAAGTTGAAAATCTTTCAACTTTTCAGAAAGGCGCTGTTGACATCACCAGCGCTCTTTCCCGAATATATAATAATCCCCATAGTTTTGCCGCCTACGGATTGTGTCTTGTACCCAAAACCCCTTTTGCTCTGTGTCTGCTGGAGTTAAAACGATCTCAAATATAAAACATGCAGTTAAAAAGTACCGGAGCCATGTCAGTCATACAGCGGCCGTTGTCAACAGACTGTTGTCATAGAGACAACAGTCTCAGTTTCTTCTAAGCACGCTTCATGCAAATGCTCCTGAGCGCACAGTCAGCACTTTACGGCCTGGAACAAACACTAGGTGGACACGCGGCTTAAGGAAAACACATTCTCCCTCTCAACTCATCAAAAACAGCAGCTTGGTCTATGCACTAACACCCATATAGAAAGATCTAAGTACACCTACAGTATGATTTCAGTTTTGAACATTCAGGTGAATATGAAACATCTGACTTTGGAAATAAAGCTTGAAAATCCCATTTTGTGGTGTTAAGATGTGCAAAATGAATAAGCATCTGGTTAATGTGAAACATCAGTATGGGTGGTTTAGTAAAGCATTTATAAAAGGTTTGTGTTCAGATAAGTGCCTGCATACATTATGTAATCAGCATGTGATATTTAACTGCAGAAGAAGGCAACTAGCTTGAAGCCAACAATGCTATTGATTTGACACAGGAGTCAACCCTCGGGGCGCTCAGTGTAATCCCATAAATCTTTGACAAATCCATCCCCCTTGACTATTGACTTAAGTAGAGTTTTGTCTCTCTATACTACACCAGCATTGCACATGAAAAATATAGCTTGCATTCGATTGTTTCCAGATTGATTCAATATTTCTGTGTCTTGCAGATAAACGTAGATATTGGAATAAAAAACATGTCTGTATTTAAAATAAAAGCTAAACTTGGGCGCAAAGATTGGAATCATGGTACAACGTTAACCTCCAGAGTTTAAATAAATCCATTCAGCGAAGGTGGAGATAATCAACATCCCCATACCTACACTGTTTGATTACAAGTCACCAGAAAGAAAGAAAGAAAGAAAGAAAGAAAGAAAGAAAGAAAGAAGAAGAAAGAAAGAAAGAAAGAAAGAAAGACTCTCACAGTTATCCTACAGGCATATTTAAAGGTCAATGTTAATGGTACTTTTGGTGCTAAGCCCATTGCATTTGGGGTCCCCCAGGGAAGCTTTCTGGGGCCATTATCCTTTAAACTAAAAATTACAAATTAATTATTTAAAATCTGCACTCTTTAGACCAGAGCTAACCGAGCTGACGCATGTGATAGTTTCCAGATTTCTGAGAGGTTCTAGATTTGGTTTCTTGCAGCTATACGTAGAGTGTGTGTAGATAAGACGCTATGGTTGAGAGACTAATTTTAACTTTTCATAAAGATTGATTAAAAGGCTAACCTCCAAAGTTTAACCAAATCCATCCAAAAGTGGTGGAGTAAGTCAACATCCCTACCTCCCCTACATACCTATGCTGCTTGTATATATATATATATATATATCCTCATTCAAAGGTTATGTGATATATTTAAAAAGTCCTGCTCATTTTCTTCTAAATCAAAGTCCAACAAATGTCCATCCCATTCACAACCCAATGTTGTCAAAAGCTAATTCGGTCCGAGCCTGCTTAGCGTCATTTTCCAGAAAACTAAACTCTATTTGGTTCAGTTTAGGGAGAAACCAATTACAGGTACCAAACATTGAGATTTTTGAGTCAGCGATAACAGTCTTGCATAGTCTGACCCATCCATCATCCCTGGCCACCAGCCCAAGTGGATCATACTGATCTTTCTACTAGGTCACAATCTTCCACATGATTGACGGTCTATGTAGTTGTTCTGAGGGTCTAACATTGCAAGAATTCGTCTAAATTGGCTCACAATTCAGTGGACTTCTGAAGATTAATCGTACATTGATCGGTGATTCAGAACAGTCTGCTGTTTGTCAAAATAGTAAATAGTTCATTTTGCTGTATTATGTGTTTATTCTGAGGTATAAATTATCTCTAGGTGATATACTCCTGGGCTGTTGGCTACCTGTGAATAGCATGGATTGGTTTGTATGTAGTTATCTCCCCAGGTGAGTTATAGAGTGCATGGTGTTCTTTCGCAGTCAATCTCAAGTGTCTCTCTCCTCCCAAAGACCGGATTCTTTTGGCAGAGAATCTTTTTAGGCACTGAAGCCCTCGTGTCTTTGCTGGTGCTAAAAATAGAACTGAACTTGTACTGTGTGGTACTTCTCCACCTGAAATTCCTGAACTGACAATAATCTAAATACACTCCAGTTTTAGTGCATTCCAGCAGTCTGCTCAGTTTGGACTTTGCAAAATTGTGCAGAACGTAATTACAACCATTTTCCTAAATTGCCCTGTTGTATCGCTCCTGTTGTGAAAATGTCAAGCACTCGGCCTCACAACCAGCACTCAGGCTTTTTCTCTTCAGATGTCACCATGGAAACTAAGTGGCTGCCTAGTGGAGCTTTAGTGTGTGATATCTGCGTGCTTCTGGAGTTATAGATTAAATTCATGATTTTTAAATTTCACACAAGGACAGGCCTCAAAGCTGGCTCACTAGCATCGACTAATGACACTACTTGCTAAACCTGACGTTATGCGCTGGAGGAAATTACAAGTTCCAGCTGAGGCTGTAGGTGGCAGTTACAACCTGCATTCATCATGAACACAGAGAGAGAGAGAGAGAGAGAGAGAGAGAGAGAGAGAGAGAGAGTTGACCATGTACAGACTCAGTGAACACGGCCTCGCCATCGAGAGAGGACGCCACCGACAGACCTGGCTCCCCAAAGAGGACAGAGTCTGCACCCACTGCACCCAACAGGAGGTGGAAACAGAGCTGAACTTTTTAACCACCTGTCCGCTATATCAGGATATCATAGACACATATTTCCCACTCATCACAAACACACAGAAACAATTTAACTCAATGGACAATGAGCACAAACTGGTGTACCTGCTGGGTGAGGTACAGCAATGTGCCATCACTGCAGCACGTTATGTGAGCTGCTGCGAACAGAAGAGAGCGTCCAACACTAATCTGTAAATAACTGTACATACACACACACACACACACCACAGAGCTGTACATACACACACACACACACACACACACACACACACACCACAGAGCTGTACATACACACACACCACAGAGATGTACATACACACACACCACAGAGCTGTACATACACACACACACCACAGAGCTGTACATACACACACACACCACAGAGCTGTACACACACACCACAGAGCTGTACATACACCTTTAGTCTTTAAATCTTTACATTTTTATTTTATATTTATGTAAGTAATATGTAGTCATCTGTAGATATATATATATATAAATAAGTTAAATTAAATTATAATCATTATATATATTTTTTTCTTTCTTGTATTTAAAAAACAAACAAAAACAAACAAAGAGACAATCAAAAAAAAGGTAAACCTGCACAGCTCTGTTACTTAAATATTGAATCTTTGTTTATTCTTTCATTGTACATAATTTTGTGTTTTATTTTGACTAAAGCTTTAGCAATGTTAACATATGTTTTCCATGCTAATAAAGCCCTTTGAATTGAATTGAATTGAATTGAGAGAGAGAGAGAGAGAGAGAGAGAGAGAGAGAGAGAGAGAGAGAGAGATCAGGAAAGATACACTGCGCACTTATATGTTTGAGAAAGTTGTGGTTCCAGCTTTTGAAGCGACGATAATCAAATTATAATTTTCAGTCTATAATTAATGCCACTTAGGGGTCATCTACTCAGGATGATCTGCATCTTAAATAAGGTGTCAACCTTTCCTAAAGCACTCATAACACTTATTCTTAGCTCTGATTAAAAGCCTGTAACACGACTCAGGGTTGTTCAAGTATTCTGACTGATTTGAAAGGTTGGAGGAGGACACCTGGGTTGAGCATTGACAGGAATTACATGATATCCCTAATTTAATGTTTTAAATGAAGAGCCATAGGTTACAGAGAATCAGCTTCTGGTACGATTAGCTGAGAAAATCTCATACCATTCAAAATTAAGTACATTTCATATGACTATGCATTCTTTAGATTCTCCCATATGTCTGGCTTCATTAAGTTCAAATTCACCACAACAGATCTAAAAGCAGTGCACACTCCTTTTCATAGAACAGCATTCATCCCAATCCCAAGAAAGAAAGAAAAAAGGAAAAGGCGCTCATCTCACAGGCATATTTAAAGGTCAATGTTAACGGGTACATTTGGTGCTAAGCCCATTGTGTGTGGGGTCCCCCAGGGAAGCGTTCTGGGGCCATTATCCTTTTAACTACAAATTAATTATTTAAAATCTGCACTTTTATGACTAGTGCTGCACTGAATATGTCACACATTGAAAATGAAAAATACTCTGTGTTAATTCTAACCTATACCATGACCCTTTTTCTTTTGTTTTTGAAATACTAATACTAGTTAAGAAGGCACCGCCTCTGGTGAGTGCACGGTGATACAAAACACAAAGGTTTCTGTCTCAAAGGAATCAATCGTCCAGTTTAGCCTTTAATAATGAAGACTTTATTGCAGTCTAGTTGCAGAAAAAACCATTGCACTTAAATTAAACTTTGAAGAAGACTTAATTATTTTCATACTACATGTACACAGTTATAGGTTATTTCTTTCATGGACTCTATGTGGTCACCAGATTCAAAAGTGCTCATCCCCTGACGAGTATGAAAATACACAGCAAAGAAGATCAATCTGTCCAGAAGATGTTGAAAGATTTTGTAAGTGTTTAATAGACCCAGAATATTTGAGACTCTGCCTCTGTTTAGGATGTACTACAAACAAACATGAAATAATGACCCTCAGCTGGGGTCTTTTAGACTCCCTGGGTTATTATTTCGAGCAGTAAGGCAGAGTTATTATGAGCTCCAGTAAAAGCTTATTTTTGTGCTTTGTTCTGAAACTGTGGTCAGTGTTTGTGTGTCCAGAGCTTGTTGATCACTACAGGGACTGAGTGGGCTCAGTCCGTCTGCTCTCTCTGAATGTCAATGTATTCCAGTGGGCCTCGGGGAGTTGGCGGGGGTAATGCCGTTCACGCTTAATTGGTTGACAAATCCGACAAACATGATTGTAAACATCCTGAAAGGGATACCTTGACATTTTGATTTGAGTGTGTGGTTGGGTCTCATTGTGGCAGACGGTTGTTGTGTTGTAGCAGGGGAGAGTTTAGTTTCTCCATTAAACCTCGCTGAACCAAATCACGACTTTGGTGCATTGTAACAGCCCTTATTAAAAGTAATCGCTGTTTAGGGAGCATAAAGAAAATGAAAATATTTGGAGTCTGCTTTGCTTCGTTGAACAAAGGTTTCCCAAACAAGCCCTTTACTTTTAGTGTGTCAAAATCACTTTCCACAAATCCTCCAGAGAGTAACTGTCAATTCTCCTCATATCAGTGGTTAAAGAAGAAAGAATTACAGGTTTACCAGAGCTCGTTAGAAGTCTTTCTTAATGGAGAGAAGCTAACTGACATCAGCCGTTGTATTCATGCATTCCCATCAGGGTCTCATTCATCAGAGTCAAACAGAATTCATGCAGAGTTTAAGTGTGGCCATTATAACTAAAAATGATTATCTACTGTTTGATGCTGCAGCTCTCTTTGCCAACATAACTTCTTGTTTTTTGGGCTAAACTGTGGCTAATCATTAATTTACCAAGATTAAATGGGCAAGTTTGTGTCTGCCTGCATATAAATAGATGTACTGAATATGTATATATAATGCACACTTTTTAGAGCCAGTGAGCACAGTAGAAAGAGCAGAGTGCTTCAAAGGTTGGAGTGCTGCCTACGCTCTGGCTGCTGTTTCACTTGGGTACTGCTGAAGTCATGGCTTCAAAGCATTTCCAATCCAAAAAGGAAATAGTCTGGGAAGGAACCAGAGGAATCTCCAGTGCTCTTGCTTTTTTGTGAATACAGTAAGATTGCTTTGTGACACAAAAAATAGTTTGAAAGGGGTGGGGTGAAATCTGAGTTAAGGGAGGGACATCAAGCGGAGCAACCATGAGCAGATTTGGATGGTGGAGTTGTATGAACACTTTTAGTGGAGATTGGTTTTGTAGACGAACCCTCATTGCTGCCCAGATTCTTGAAAACTTGATGAAAGAGTACCTCATATCGTATCGTATCGTAGATCAATGGATCAATTTGGGCTTAAGTTAGCATTAGGTTTAGGTTAGGATTACATGATAGTGGATGTGTTGTGCAAACCATGACAAGGACAGAATTAGACACGTGAGTTTATGAGGGACTTACCTGCTTCATACGTTGTGGCGTGCGCTGTCATACTCCAGGTGCTGGACTTGCGGCCTTTGGTTACCATGACAGCGAACTCGTACATCGTGTTTGGCTTGAGGCCGGTGACTGTGTGGCTCAGCGCTGTGGTGTCTGCAGACTAAAAACAAGGTAAAGATTTACAAAAAAGGAAAACTTTATCATGAGATGAAAAGTACCTCAGAGTTAACAACTATGCCTTCCAATATAGTTACTGTCTGTCAGGAAATCTTTCTGCCCTTATTATTGTACATCTATCCAAGACTTCAAAACATCAATGATAATTAGCAAACCCCAGTAGCTCCAAAAAAGTTTGTTTTCTCTTTTCACACCAGACCTCCGTTTGTCCTTGTAGCACTAAAAAATTCCTTTTACTGAATCTGACAGGGAGAATAAAGAAAGAAAAGACTCTCTGCCCCCCCTCCCAGCTGAGCTGTATCAAGGTGAGCAGTCGGTCTGCCCTTGTATAGATTTACTATTTCCACTGTTTTTGAAGCTGAGTTCACATTATTGTCAAAGTTTCTTTGCAGTTCAGAGCTTGAGTGGAAAAATTACATCTCAGGGGGTGAACGGTAGAAGATGAAAAGATCGGTGTTATTTTGTTTTCAGACAATAAAAAGGATTCCAGGTTATGTCTGACTTCAGAAATGCTCTTTTTGCACTGTCAAACTATTGAAGACTTTCTGTCAGCTGGTCATTTTCTTGCCATATCTATTCATCAGTTTAAGATTAAAAAGGGGGGGTAATTAGGACGTGTAGTTTTCCCTCAATCTGGTCTTTCTGCTGAGGTGTCTGTAACCAAGGTGCAGGGAGAGGGCTCTAGCTTTCATTTATTTATATCAAGAACCAAGTTAGGAAGATATGGTTGCACAGCATTTACCAAGTCAGGGTAGTATATACCCATCAGTTAAGTACCAAATCAAAGCAGGCGAGTCCAAAGTCAAGAACCAAGTCATGGCAAATTAGTTTGTAGGCATATACCAAGTCATGTAAGGTCTGTTCAAAGTGCAGTAACAAGTCAATGCAGGGAAGTCTTAACTCTAGCACCAAGTTAAGGCAGGAAGTGCTTTTGTAGACTTCTAAATCATGGTAGGTAAGACACAAGACAAGTACCAGAAGTCCCTCAGTCAATCACAAGTCAAGGCAGGCAATCCCTAATGTCAACTACTAGGTCAAGGCAGGTCAGTCATTAAAATAAACCCAAATTCAGGCAAGAAGTCAACTGGAGTAAGTTTCAAGTTAGTGCATGTCCCAGTCAAGACCAGTAAGTCCAAGTTGGAACAGGTTAGTCCAAAATTGAGCCTCAACTACAAGTCTGATAAAGATTCTAATCTTTGGTCTTAGGGAGGATATCAGGTCCTTCAAGGCTAGGATAATCAGATTGGTTAGTTGCGTCTTGTCAGTATCCAAGTCACGCCCAATTGAACTAATAATGGAAAATCGACCACATATTACTGACAGATACTGACTGTGTTTACCTTGTACTTTCCACTGGTGGAGTAGCTGGTCTTCCACTTGACAGAGTAGTACCGGACCTCAGACGCTTTCTGGTTCTTGGTCATGGAGTTGTCGGCCCAGGAGACGCGGACCGAGTCGGAGGACAGAGCTACTGCTTGGACCCCTACCGGTGGGATCATGGGAGTGCTGGTGTCTGGCATGGGAGTGGGGTATTTATCAAAGAGGTGGAAGAGGTCATCCTCAGAGGGGTCAATGGGGTCTGAGGGGGGCATTGATGGTAACCATGGTGTTTGGGGATAATTAATGGAATCATGGGTGTATTAAAGAATGTGTCATAATGAGGATTTGTAAACGGAGAGGAGTGGCACAAGCATTTGTTCAGAAAAAATAAGTTTGTTATGTGGATACCAAGTATGAAAAGAAAAACACAATAAATACATAAGATGACGTGCAAGTTCGGGAGTGACATGCAGCAGGCGGTTATGCGTTTTGAGAGGTTAGATTGAAAGAGAATTGATGGATTTGGAAATGAAAAACAGGAGAGAAAAGAGAAGAACAAAAGCAAAAGATAAGAAGACAGTCATTGTTAACAGAACGTAGAGGCTCAGATCCACAGAGGTGCAGGGCTTAAACTAAAAGCTGGAAGCCAACACCTGCAAGTCCAGACCTTTTAGGGTTTAGAGATTTTAATATCCAGCAATATTCTCGACTCTTCTTTGAGTTTTTCTCAAACTGCGGTGATGTTAGATGTTTATATCCAATGTATGATTAAGTTGGACACTTCTGTTCATGCAGCACATAAAAGCAGGACAGAAAATAGCATGTTAACAGCCCACATGTACGGCAGCTGCTAAGAGCTGAGTATTGTATAACTGCCAGTACTTGTTAGCCCATATGTACGAGCAATCGATGTCAAGGCATGCAAATCTCTGCAACTACTTTGGTAAGTAGAATCATTACAGCTGGAAATGAGGGCTACACAGCTATGAAAATAAGACTTAAGATTTGTGTTTCTGCCTTAATGGCCCATGACCACAGTTCTTACAAATAGAAACCAACATTTGAAGAGCAATATCTGATTGCACCGTACGAAATGTATCTCATGAATAATGCATTTCTTTATGTGCAAACAACGATAACATGCTTCACATTCCAGATCTCAATTATTTATCACTTGCAGATGGATTGAGAATTCATCGCATGTGAAGTCTCCTTTTACATCAAATTCACATGAGAGTTTGAGATACAAGCTTGCCATCTGGCACTATATTGTTTTCCAGGCTTTATATCTGTTCACACAATGTTGGCTTCTGTATATTTGAACAAATGAAACCCATCTGTGTGGATCTGTGTCTCCAGCCAATCAGAAAGTACATGCTGCCTTCAGGTGCTTCCAGAAATATAGTAGATTGGAGCATGTTGGAGGGAACCAAACCAACACCAATAAAAAAACAAGAACGTCTTTATTTTGGGGAATAAAATGACCAAGCAGCAGAACGTGTTGTTGAACTGAAGGACAAAGAATACAGAGTTGTTGTTTTTTTGTCACGTAGCATCTATTCACCCCACAGGATCATTAAATGTAAAGCTGGAGGAGCACTTGAAGGGAGCAAGAACATGAAACAGACACTGACAGAGAGCTGGAACGAGCCAACAGAGAGAATCAAATATAAAAGTTGCTCTGCTGATTCCAGCCCTGAGCTCTCTGATCTACTGATAGTCAGACCTATTGGAAGCAGAAACACAGTTAGTGACAGAGACAGTTTAAACACAGATTCACTAAATCGCTAAGAGGGAGAGCAGCTCTATTAAAGTGTGTTGCATTAAGTAGCATGAACGTTCAGGACATCACAGTATACACAGCTCATGAAATAATAAACCTCTCCCATCCTGGACAAATGGGAGTTAGATCCAACTTAATTGAACCGCCATGTTCTGTGTAGAATTCTGATTCTCCCTCCACATTTCCCCCCTTACCAAAATCTCTATTAACAGATTATCAAATAAATGCAGAATCTGGGACATGTTTTTTGGTTTCTGTAGCATTCTTGCATTCCTGACTTTTGTCAACTTGCGATTCAGAACAATAGGTTGCATGCAGGAAATCAGTCTTAAAGAGCACAGTGGCCCAGATACCATCAATGGTCATCCTACGACAACTTAACTAGAAAATACATCTGCATGGGGTGCCAATTTAGCTCAGTGGTTAAATTGTGTGTCCCATGAACGGAGGCTATTGCCCCTGAAGCCAGAAGTCCTTTGTTGCAAAGCAATGGCTTGAACAAAAGTTTTGAAAAGTTGGCTCTCGCTCCTGGATGCTAAACAATTGGCAACAGGCGAGGGGTTTAGAGACTGCCTTAACCTTAAACTGCTAAACATGATCACAGCCTGGTTCAGAAGAGATGGCTGTCTGGACAGATCATTTCTATGTTGATAACAACTCTATAGGGGGTGGGTTTCTTGATAACATCCGTTTTCATTTTATGAAGGTTAAAATGTATGCATACAATTGCATAATAGGGGGGGGGGGGGGGCTGAGTTGACTGACAGGTGGAGGTAAAGTAGCTGTTTGCTATTTGATGCTTAAGGCTAACGCCTCAGCTCCACCTCCTCGCCGGCTAGATTGAACAAAGTCAGGCTGAGATAGAATATACAGTATGGCAACATCCATTGATGGGTTTGAAAATGTCTCTTCAGAAACCAGCAGGTGATGTAAGTGAGACTACGTCCATGTTTTATACATTATATCATGTAGATGTAGACATCTATGGGTATAAAAGGGACAAACCACCTTAGCCTAAAGTCAATTATCAGCTGATTATAATGACAAGATCAGGTTCATTTAAATGATGACTAACTGTGAAAAGGAGCAGAATTCATAATTCACTGGGTCAACATCAGGAAAAAGCTATGGCATGATTTGATTCACTCAACAGAAAGTCAGCTACAATGTTTTTGCTTTTGTCAATGTAAGACTCTGATTTGATATCTTTGCACCTGAACATTAAACACTTGTGGTCTCGACATTCAGTACGTGTTCATGTGACGGCAGCATCTGTCCTGCTCATCGTGTTGTGTCTGCAGTCTCAACGAGACACCTGAGAGAATCAACACTGACATCTAATGTGCTGCTGTTCAAGAGAGATGTACAGCTGCAGGGGACGAAGCAGACAGAGAGACTGATGAGAGACGGAGAGAGAGAGAGGGAGAGAGAGCGGGAGAGAGAGGGATTGATGAAAGAGGTGTTTGGAGCTGCAGGGAGAGCTGCAGCAGCCGGTGTCGTGGTTAAACTGGTGGTCCAGCATCACAATAAAGCTCAAGTCAGGACAGAATACTGATGAGGATGGAGGACACGCCTCCTCCTCCTCCGCCTCTTCCTTCTCCTCCATGAATCCGTTATTCTCCAGCCTGACATTCCTCCTCCATCTGCTCACTTTTTGGCCCTCCTTTCCACATTTTCCACTCCACCCTGTTTTTTTTTCACTTTCTCCATATCTTGCCTTGCTCCCTCTTTTCCTCAGTCCTCTCTTACCTCGCCTCCTTGATCTCTACATCCTTAATCCCCATTATATCACACATCTCCTTCTCCTCCCTTTTTCCTTTACTCCTCTTTCTATAACCTTTTCTCTGCATCACTTCCGCCTCTGGCCCTCTCTCTCTCTCTCTCTCTCCATCATTTGGTATTGCTCTTCTCCTTCTCCCCTCTCTCCCTCCTTCTCCTTCTCTCTGTCTCCCTTCGTTGATTAAATGACGGCGTGGCGGTTGGTTGAGGATCAGTTCTGTGTGTGTGCTGTGCTGTGCTGTGCGGGCGGGGAGGCGAGGACGAGGCAGTATATTAACGAGGATCCGACCGTTAACGAGGCGTTTTTTAAAGCTCTCGTAAAAAAAACTCTCCAGCAGCCTGCCGCAATAAAGTGACAGAGAATTCAGCCCGAGCCAGCATGACAAGACAGAAAGTGTGTGTGTGTGTGTGTGTGTGTGTGTGTTAGTCACTCTTGATGACCTTGTCAAAATAGGAAGGGGTTTAGTTTCTGTTCCAGCCCTCAGGGTCTCATCTTATCAACTCCTGACTGTCAGTCTGAAACTATCACTAGATAACTCCACATATTTTCAGATATCTACACAGAGCTCCAGCTGTGTCATTTATGTCTATAACACTACAGGTGTTCAATTTACATGTAGAGTGTTTACATATTTAAAACATCTGTCGACATAAGGCTTGCCAGGGTACCTGGTGTCACTGATGTTGCATGTTCATGAATACTACTGCTCAATTTTAAACTCTAATCAGCACTCACTGCTCAGACAGATTGTGGTCATTTTGTAAACGTTTGAATTCATGTGATATTCTGTTCAAAGCTTTTTTCCTAAAATTATTTGTGCAAGGATGTATAAAAATCCTTAACAATAATGATGAACCTTTTTTAACAGGCATTATTGTTGTTTCATTTTGTCGTGTTTGCTGCTCTGCATCAGAATAAGTATAATAATTATGATGCTTCCGTTTAATGCACACGATGAAAGCCCTCAGGTGGCAACAGTCTGTATGAAAGCCTTTTACTATCCCCTGGAGTGCAGAACATGCACACTGTAATGTGGTGCTAAGCTATTTGCACTTCTGTGCAGAGCTGCACAACGCCTAAAATAATCTTTTTTTAAATTTTATTTTGTTGGTAATGGAGGTGCTCAGGCTTCCAATACATGTTCTTCTGTCTAAAACATCAATAACTTTAAATGTTTACATTTTATTTCTTAATATTTCAGCCTTTTTAAAAAACAACGACACTGATGTTAGCTCGTTTTGAGCAAACTAAGCTAAAGCAGGTCTGCACAGAGCCATGTTCAGAAAGCATGAGGTCATCATTTTAGGATGATTCAGATGTATGAGAGAAATGATTTGAAAAAGTCACATGCGTAGTTTTATGAATCACAGAAAAGGAAGGCATTGTTCTAAATGTATTTTTGGGCTTCATGCCTTTATTCTGGAGGACAGTGGATAGAGTAGTGTGTCTAAAGATCTCCACGTTAGTCGACAAATCTTTACATAACTCTGGATGTGTTTCAGGGCGTCTTCACTCCTCACCTGTTCGGTTCGGTTAAAACGAACTTGAGACCGTTTGCGGTTCGTTTGGTCTGGTGTGAAAGCTGGTGCGGACCAAACAACCAGACGAGACCGCTTGAAAAGGTCGATCTCTGTCTGCTTTTTTTCGAACTCTGGTGTGGTTTGCGTGTAGTAAAAACATGATCCGACCTCGATCCAACCTAACTGCAGGAAGCAACCGAAGGCCCTCTCTGTTCATCATTACTGAACATGTGTTAAAGACCACAGGCAGACCTGAGTGATCTTCAGAAACAATTTCGGTAGGTGAGCAGGTCCTGGTCCAGAGGATTAACGTGCTCCTTCTCCTGAACTGTGTTGATAAGCACCTTCGGCTACTCCAGAACATCAACATATTTTTTTAGAGCTGCAGTTGCGTTTAATTTTCAAACTGTATCGTTTGCCTACAGTGATAAATGCAAACAATATAAAAACTGAGGACCAGAGGCGACATCGGTCCGTGTAGTTGTCTGTCCATTTAGAAATTGTAAAGTGTCTTTGGAGTAGCCACAGCCAATCAGGAGTCGACTAGTCTTTGTTTACTTCTGGGATTTTTCCCTCAAGAAAATTCCGACCAATCACAGAGCATCTTCCTGACACAGCGCACATTTTGGTTCCGCTTGTTAATGTCCCTGTGTGAGCACAGACCAAACTTGAGGTAATTAAGTAACCATTTCACAAACTGGTCCATGATTCAGACCAGAGCAAACGAACCAGAGGAGTAAGAACGCCCTTTTTAATCCTTGTAAACAATCCTGACACTTTCTAGAACGCCAGGTGTTACATATTCCTTCAGACCCTGGATGTTTTTACATGTTTGAAAGAAACTCCTCCTAATGTCTGTATCCGGAGACTTCCAGATGTGTCTACAAATCTTTATACCGCCATATTAGTTCTTGTTCGCTCTTTCAGAACTCAGGACACATAGCACTCCAGATGTTTTCCCAGGTTGTATTTTGTCTGCGTCTCTGCCCTTTAGCACCAAACTTTCATTCTTTTCTCCTCTCTACATCCCTCGCCTCTCCCTCTCACTCATCCTCTCCATCATCATGCCCACTTTATCTCCTCGCTCATCTCTGTTCTCTCCTTGTTGTTTATTTTTCTTCTTCTGCTTCCCTCCTCCTTCCATGAGCTTTTATTAAAGTCCATCAAATGTCTCTCTCTGCCGCCCTCCCGCTGCTTCTCCCCCTCCCTCTGGGACCCTCATTTACCCCCTCTCTTCGTCATCACTGTTTTATTCCTCTATTAAAATAAATCACAATCAGAGACAAAAGAGCACGAGTTTAAGTATATATCTTAAAAGTTTCTCCATGAAACATGTATGTGTAATGAAGGTTAAGAGTCGGTGTGAGAGCTGAGTGGTCTCTGCTGTATCATCACATCATGAGGGGGTGATAGTCTCAGAAATGTGGCACTTTTATGTGAGTAATAAAGGATTTATGCCAGCTGCAGGCTGCTGGGTGAGCGGAGGAGGGCTGGCTGTTTAATTCACAAGATAAAACTTGGCTGGGAGTTGGATGTGTTTCATTTATCTCACTTTCTCGACTCATAGTCTGCAGGAAGAGCTCTCTCTTCAAACCCCCCCCCCCCCCCCCACAGAAGTTTACTGAAACTTCAATGTATGTAATTACATCATATCTAATGACTGCACAAACACAGCTACCAGTTTACTACATGTTAAACACACAGAGTCAGGCTGGGAGTGATGTGGGAACATTTTCTTTAGGATGAATAATTCAGGACGCCGTGCTGTTTCATTGAGATTGAGCTCTAACCGGCGGAGTTTCACTTTAAATGATTTCCTCCAGAATTAAAACTACAAGTTCAAACCAGAGGTTTCTATTGTAAGCTTTTCCCACAGCTTGTACATATTAAAGACGTTTATTCAATCTCTTGAATATTGACAGAAGAAATCAAATATAGGATATCCCTGCTGGGATTTCTAACAGGATTTCTGTGTCTTCCCGTCGGATGGCTTCAGGGGATAATCCCCCGCTGCAAGTGACAAAAGCAGAATGTTTTATCTTTATCCTCTCTGAGTGGTTCCTACATTCATGAGAAAAGACATTACAACAGGACTCCACTGTTCATTTTCTCCTGCAGAAAAAAAAGGTCCCCAACCTTTCTGTCATTGGGACAAACTCAGAGCAGACAAAGCCTCGTGCCCAGCCTGAGATCTTTGGTGCCAACAAGAGATCTTTGGTGCCCACCCCCCTCAGGTAGGCCGAGACCCCAGGTTGTGAACCAATGCTCGAACACGTGGTCCAGGATAGTTTCATGACCAGTGTTGTCACTAACGCGTTACAAATTAACGCGTTATTGTAATCTGATTACTTTCTTTCAGTAACGAGTAATCTAACGCGTTCATTTTTCCAAACCAGTAATCTGATTAAAGTTAGTTTCCTAAGTGGCTGTGCGTTACTATTTTGTTATTGCCTCATAATGTATGTAGAATGCAGAATTTTGTTGTCATTTTCGAAGAGAATGAGCGGAGCTGATACGTTTCACTTTATTCAATGTGTGTGCTTCCTCTGGGTCCGCTGCGCTGCGTCTCAGCTCCGTCTCAGCTCCGGCAGTCCGGAGCCCTCCGGAGCTGATACGTTTCACTTTATTCAATGTGTGTGCTTCCTCTGGGTCCGCTGCGCTGCGTCTCAGCTCTGTCTCAGCTCCGGCAGTCCGGAGCCCTCCGGAGCTGATACACTCGTGCTGTCACGAGTTAATCTTTAGAATACCGCGGGAATTCCTTTGTCTCTGCACCCCAGCTGACCGGCTGTGCTCTGCGTGCTGGGGACGGAGCACGCAGCCGGTGGGTATTGAAGGACGGGGGTGCACGGAGCCGTCACGCACCGGAGCGGACACGCAATGCACACTGATCTGGTGGAAATTCGGCGTTATGTTGAGGCAGCGAAGGGAGGAAATCGGTAAAAAGTAACTAATAAGTTACTTTTAAAGTAACTTAGTTACTTTGATGATAAAGTAATCAGTAAAGTAACTAGATTACTTTTTTGAGGAGTAATCAGTAATCAGTAATCGGATTACTTTTTCAAGTAATCTGTGACAACACTGTTCATGACTAAGCGCCCCAAAGATGGCAGGCGACACAGCATTTTCTGTGCAGCTTCGTGGACAGAGAGAAGAAGAAAAACCTACACACCTATTCAACGTTTGAACTCTTCTTCAGGTGATCATTTTTTTAAAGATGATCACCTGAAGAAGACCTTCTGCTCTTCATGCTGGTACTACTCTGAAATAAAGAATACAGAGCCAGCATTGACACTGCACACTAGAAATGAAATGACATCCCCGTTATTAATATCATTGTGGGCACATGAGCGTACATTCCCTCCGGTCTGATACGACACCTCTGCTACATTACTTGTGTTTGATCATATGCACACTGTAAGCTTCTGTAAACCAAGGCTGCAGTGATTCTAATCAGTGAGACGTGTGTGACTGTACCTGTCAGAGATCGAGTGACGGCGCTCTCGTACAGAGGAACTCCCTCTCCAGCATTATTGAACGCCTTCAGGGAAATCACATAGTGCGAGCTGGGCTCTGTGAGAGAGGGAAAAGAGAGATATATTTATAGAGAGGGAGGCACCACGAGTCATTCATCATCAAGTACAAATCAGAGCATTACCATGCTAAGAGGTAGCTGCTGAGATAATAATCTTACACAGTTTTCGTTCTCCTTCTACGGGCCTGAACGACAGTTGAAAGTTCTGCAGAAGCGAGATAGTTGTCATGGTGATTGTTTTCTTTAAAGGTTTATTTTGGGGCTCTTTATGCCTTTATTGTAGAGATACAACAATAGATAGAGTCAGAAATCAGAGAGAGAGAAAGAGAGAGTGGGGAATGACATGCAGGCCATATTCAGCTGATTGCTAAGATGTAAATACACAGAGGAAAACTTTAAACAAAGATATTTATTCACTCTTAACTTGCCAAATATTTAATTTGAATTAAATTGTTCAGCAGTTTTTGTCGTTCCACTTGTTTAAAATCTGGGTGTTGACTTATTCACACATTCAACCTTTATGTATTCTTGAGAAATCACTGAGGCCAAGTCCTGATGTGGAGAGTACATTTAAAATGGTGTGAACTCAGTCCTTTGAATAGTTCCTGAAGTGCTTCACTTTGCAGACCCTGCATGTTGCATACGTCAGGACGAAGGATCGCTCGCCTGCATTAAAGACGGGACTGTCTGAATGTCTTTCTGCTCCACAGACAGTTCAAGGCTGTACGTTCATATATCAGACACAGCCACACATTACCGACGCTGGGAGATAGCTGATGTTACAGTAGCAGTGTGACTGACGAGCAGAGGCGCTGTTTGTCAACAGGCAAGGGCCAGGCCAGTATGGGGCCCCCAACGGCTGACAAACTTGAAACCACAGCATTGCCTCAAAATGTGCACATTTTGCAAATAAGCGTCACATGCATTATCGCTGTGAAAACCAAAATGTATCAATGAAGGTTAAATGAAGAAGAATTAACCGTCTGTGAGTGAAAAAAGAAAATAATAATGAACGCTGGTTGGAGGGGTCCCCAATGAATTTTTTGCCTAGGGCCCCAACAGACCCTAGAATCGCCACTGCTGATAAGGGCGGGACCGCCCCCCCGACACCACTACTTGCTATACCAGAGAGATATATTTTTTTATGTTCAAAGAAGGTTCTTTTCACGTTCCAGCAAGTTGAAATAAATAAACAAAGGCACAAGGACATAATTGAATATGATCATATTAAAAGATAGTCATGCAGCGGTGTGACCCTGCGGCCACTCGGCGCTCTGGTGCCATGATGCTGCATGTTCTCTGCATGCGGCGTCAAACCTTCATATCAGTTAAACAAACACGCTCGCTCTGCTCCCCCCGACGCTGCAGCATGTGAATTAATGATCACCATGAATTATAAATGCCATGTACATATGTGCACTCGCTCCCATGTGTGCACGCAGCACAGAGTCTGGATTTTATTTTTTCATTACTCTTCCATTATGAGACCTGAGACGGGAATTTCCATCTGCGGATTTATAAAAAAAAAAAAAATCAAGCAATTTGTTATTGTCTTCTTTGGCATGCAAATTGCTTGTTTGGCACGCTGGGGAGAATGTTTTCTCCTTTTCAACCTTTCACAATTAGATTTCCACCTCAAGCTGCTTTCTTATTAAATTCCCTTTAAATTATTGATTGTAATTAAATGGGGGGATTTCATCATCATAATGAAGTAATGCAACAGGGGAGCGCTGCAGTGTCAATATTGGCACTTTGTTGGCAGCAGAGGCAGCTGCAGTTATGAGGGATGAAAATATCAAATATCGGATTTGATAAGCATGTTGGAAATGTGAATTCATTGACTGATTAATTACTTTTTGTGAAAAGAGAAAATGTTTTGATTCTAGGGGGTGCAAAAAAGTGCAATAAATCTTCTGCTCATCCTTCGCTCCCTGCAGCCTGAAAACGTTGACACAAGAGGTCGCTGAGATCACCTCCACTTCCTCTTTTAGAGACACCAGAAGCTGATACATGTAGGCCACACCTCGTGGTTACACTTTTAATGAAGGTCACAATATTCAACAATAACTAGTACCTTATTAGCATGCTAATTAGCAGCATACTAGCTGCTTATTAGTCATTATTAAGGCATCATTCTACATGGCCATAGTCTATAGCTAACAGGTCATTAACTAAGAGTTTGCTCTTTTAATTACGGCTTATTGATAGAAAGTTACAAAGTTGTTGAACGTGAATTATGATCTTAATATGACTTGTTTAGTTTGGCCCTATAAGTAAGCAAAGCATATTGAGATCATTGGTCATGTGCCTCCACTTTCCTCCAGTGTCACACCTCCAACCCCCCTCCACTCGCCTTTGCTTGAAGGCGTCTAGCGCAAGCGGAGGACAAAACTGTCCTTTGCACGAAATGCAATCACCTGTGGCCTGTATTGTTGTGTTAGCAGGCTAATGTTAGCACACTTTGGTTAACTCATAGCTTCATATTGCACATAAATTGACACGGAGTGCCCGTGATCTAAAGACACTCACGTGACATCCAAATACGCAGTGAGCTCCATTCTGACAAGGGTCAACCTTATTAAGGTCATGTTTTGTATTTTACATTTATTTCCTCATTATGTTGTGTTTTTGTATTCACCCTTGTCTCTGTCTTTCAGATCCTGCTCCTCTTGTGCCTGCCCTGTGTGTCAGCCTGTTTGTTGCCTCTCTGCCTTCCCGTGTACCGAACCTCTGACTGAATTAAAGGACTGTCTTTTGAACGTAACCTCGGAGTCTGCATGTGTATCCATACATTGTTTGTGGTTGTGTCACATTCTCTATCTAAACATCCATAAATATCCTCCACAATGCTTGTGCCAAGTATGGACAAATGTGTTTCCAACATATGAAATAAAAAAGTAAGTCTGAAAAATGTGTAATCACCATTACTTAGTTTGAAACTGATCAGAAGTGTCTATTTAACAACAAGCACAGCAGACCTGTTGGCTAGTAAAACTGTCAATTTATTATTTTATGATGTTTTATAAATTCAGGTTTAACAAAAATCCTGTTTCACGTTAATGGAAATAGTTTTTGTCTCATGTTTTCCTCTTTGTTGGCACTCAGCAGTTTGCTCCCTAACTTAGCAGAAAGACTGGAGGCAGAAAATCTCTGCGTAAATCCTTACCGAGGTTTTCGATGGAGTAATATCTCTGCTTGCTGTCCACTCGGACCGTCTCGGCGTAAGGACTTCCCACTCCGTAGCCGATGATGTACCCGCGGACTAGGATGTTGGGGCTGAGGGGCGGAGTCCAGGACATGATGATGCTGTTGGGCAGCGGCCTGACGTGCAGAGAGCTCGGCTGGTCGGGTACCTGACTCTCTGTTAAGACACAAACAATGAAACGTCACACCAAAGAAGAAGACGACGGGAGGTAGTTTGATTTCTGTAGTCCTAACCTCCAGCACAGGCAGTTTTAAAGCTAACCCTGTTAGCAGCAGCAGTAGCAGGTACTTAAAGCAATTGGGCTAACAGATGCTAACCCTATTAGCTGATTATTAAGCCCTAATAAGCCCTGACACTTTGTGTGTTATTCCGCAGCATCAGATTAGATCAGATTAGGGTTCTCTCTGTCCTCAGGGGGAGACGCTTCATATCACTTTATTGAGTGATAATCCATTAAAATGAGATTTGTGTGTCCCTCTGCTGCAGCCTGGAAACACAGTTAGCATGGATGTGTTTGCTTTTTTATCTCAGCAGCTTCCTGCTGACCAGGACATCCTCGTCCCGAGCTCCAGCCCGAGGTCAGCATTTCTAATTAGTCTGCTCGAAATGATTAAGAGAAGAAATCAAAGAGGTGTCCGAATGTTTGATCCTTCCTGCCTTCCTTCATCCCTCCTTCCTTCCTTAATCTTGCCATCCTTACTTCCCTCCTTCCTTACTTCTTCCTGCCCTCCTACCTTCCTTCCTTTCTTCCTTCCTTACTTCATCCTGCCCTCCTTCCTTCCTTCCGTCCTTCCTTCAATTCTTCCTTCATCCTGCCTTCCTTTCTTCCA
The DNA here is from genome assembly GCA_020745685.1 of Tautogolabrus adspersus. NCBI lineage: Eukaryota > Metazoa > Chordata > Actinopteri > Labriformes > Labridae > Tautogolabrus > Tautogolabrus adspersus. The sequence goes on along the minus strand of CM036549.1, from coordinate 3,245,201 downwards.
TCCTTACTACATCCTGCTGTCCTTCCTTCCCTCCTTCCTTAATCCTGTTGTCCTTCCTTTCTTTCAGACTCTACAGTGCTCTACAGTTGAATGTACATTTGAAGTATTTGTCTTTCTGCACGTTGTCTGAATATGTATATGTTCGATTATGCATCATTCTTGTGTTTGCCGTTGATGCAGTTGTTTCAGCTTTTTGCTGCACCTTTTTCTAAAACGTCGTTTGGCTGTTGCAGAGCGTTTGCCTTGTCAGCCACCATCCTTTTTTTACTAGAGTAAAGCTGTCTTCCTGTAAGCAACATTTACTTAAATTTGCAGAAGTCAAGTAGCCTTGAATCTAAGGCCAAACGATGCTCTCTGAGCAAAACAAGTAACAGGTTAAGCTAGTTAAGTCGTCCCCATGTCTCTTTTGATCACCCTCTGTGTTTTTTCAAAATACAGCAACACATTTTTATACGGTCAGATATATATCTTTTTCCTTTTTTTCTCCTTCCTCTCTATTCCACCTCCCCCTCCTCTTCCCGACCTTCTCCCCCCCCTCTCCCTCATGTCTCCCCCGAGGCGAATCTTCCCTCCATCTATCCATCTCAGCGCTCAAATGGTTAAATATTTATGTGAGTGTTGGGACAGAGGAGGTATTTACATGCTGTTGTACAAATCACTGCTATCTCTCTCACACACACACACACACACACATTCTTACACACTCACGCGCACACTTTGTCTTTCTGTCTTTTCTTACCGTCCAGGTCGTTCTCCGGCGTCTCAGCGGAGAACCACTCGCTGGCTGGACCTGTTCCATTCGCGGTCATGGCTGCTACCTGGAAACTGTACTGACTGCCCTTCTCCAGACCTGAGAGAGAGAGAGAGAGAGAGAGAGAGAGAGCGAGAGAAAGAGAGAGTGTCATTATAACCAACTGTACTTTTACTGCAATCATCTCGAAAAGTCGACACACAAATAATGCACCCCCCCCCAATTTCTTTATCTTCTTCTTTTTTGGGGGAAACTAAATCTCTGCTCTCTGATTCTTCTTGCATCATCAGCACATTCTTGTGGCTGTTATCTTGTGTTTCTGTGTCCATAGTCTTTTTATGTTCGTTTGTTATGATGTCGCACACAGGAAAAAACTCTCCAGGGAGCTAGATTTATAAGACTATGATAAAGCAACAAGCTGTACTGTACGGACCGATTGGCACGTGTTGTGGTCTATTCAACAAAATCAACGAAGGTTAGCACAGATCCTGCTGCAGTATACCCTCACTTATGGACCTTTACCTTTAGTTCACTTTTGCACTGCATCATTTTGTGATCTTACTTCTGTTTTAAATATTCTTTTGTTTCAGAAAGCTTTGATTTCCTCTCAGCCTCGTTCAGCATTAAACAAGGTTGACTTTAAATGTTCCTTTTACTCTAATAGTGTCCTTTTGTTACCATTTATTTGGTGATCCTGTCCTGTACATGCACGCATAGTTTTAAATGGCTGAATAAAGCTTGCAACAAATCTAAGCCCTAAACATGCGCGTAGCCCTGAACCTATGCAGAAGCCTATACGTACCGTACGGAGCCTGACGTGCACCTCCTCTAAAATATAACTAAGCGTTGAAACGACACAGAATGCAAGCCATGTGATTGGTACACATTTACCTCTCCTGTCTTGAGACATCGGGATACTGAGGCCAAATATGACAGGAAGATAAATATATGTTCTCTGTATCATGAACGTATTTAACCTACGCTAACTAGTAGCCTGAGCTAACAATGCTATCGAGTTCTACATTCCTTCAGTTCCATTCAAAAGCCGTTCATCCATCTCCTCTGATGTCTCTTCTCTTTTCTGAGAAAAGCTGCTGCTCAACATGTATCACCTCCAACTCCAACATAATACGGTAATACAGTTTCATGGTTTCCTGTAAACAAGAAGAGAATCTGGCGTAACCAGAAACTAGCAACAACTATCATAGAAATCGATCTGCATACAGCACTGGCGTTTTCAAGAACTATGAACTATGTGTTCACAGCGGGGTAGCTCACTGTGCTGTAGCTTCAGTGCAGATTCACTCTTCACTTAAAGGAGCTCTTCCTTTATTGTGGTCGTGGATATCTAATTTTGTCTGTAATTGGTAAATACACTTGAGCTTGTATAACACTTCTCAAAGCAAGGACACTTTGAAATGAGACTGCAGGAGCTCGGGATCAAACCCCCGGTCCTGCTGGTTGAAAGACCACCGATTGTACCACTGAGCCACAGCCGTAATGTGACACATCCACAGACAATAAGAATGACTGCATAGATACTTCATAAGGTTGCTGATGGTGTTGTTTGCTTTCATAGATCACACAGAGGCATGGTTAAAACATTCACAAGCCCCTCAAAGGAAGTTTTAATAATCACTTTTGTTTTTCTAACTTGATGCTGGAAGTGCAAAGCGTGACGAAGCCACATTTTCTCAGAAAGTTTTTCCATTTGAACTCATGACTCATTAATCAGAGATTTGTTCTATGATTGAGCTAGAGAGCAAATAGACGAGTTTAAAGCGTCACACAGGAGGTGTTATTATCCTCTGACAGCTCGGAGTCTCCGCTGAAGTTAAACTGAAGAGTCAAATTAAAGTATTAATAAAGGTTTATGTGTCATCTTTTAAGCTCTGCAGTGAAGCTGCACTGTTTTATCACGTTTAATGAAAATCAGTTCCTTATTCTCTCTCTGTATGAAGGGAGTGATGAATGCTGACAGGCAGGCTGCAGCGGGGCAGATCAGATTCAACACACACACACACGCACACGCACAAACACACGCACACCCACGCACACACACACAGACACACACAGGCACACACACACACACGCACACGTACACGCACACACACACACGTACACAACGACACACGCACACAAACACTTGCCACCAGGGAATGAATTCCTGCGCAGACGGACGGATGAAGATAACCATCAGAGGAAAATAATGAAAAGACAGATCAGTTCCTTTCAAATCCTGCAAACGCCAAATTGAAATAATAGCTGGTGGCAGTTTGAATGCACAAACACAAACACACGTGCACACACACACACACATGTGCACACACACATACACTCTCACACACACACACACACACACACACACACACACACACACACACACACACACACACACACACACGCATATGCAAACTCATTCAAATGCTAAAACCAACATTGACACATAGAGATACATGCAAAAAAACAAACGGACTGAAGCAGACTGAAGTCCACCATGTTATCCAGAAACACACACACAACCCCCCCCCCCCCCCCCCCCCCCCCCCCCCCCCCCCCCCCCCCCCCCCCCCCCCCCCCACAAACAAACACACACACACACACACACACACACACACACACACACACACACACACACACACACACATCTTGAGGATTTGCTTCCTGTTTTTCTCTATTTGAACGTTCATGTCAGACGACTGTCAGCCTGCGGTGATGTTTGGTGAAGACATTCGTCTGTGTTTTCCTTAAATCCCTGAAAATGAAATTACAGTCTGGTTCAATTTAACGCTATATATTTTTTTCTTTTTTTTCTGTCCTTTTTTATTGTTTGCTTCAGTCACATTTTACCAACCTTATTTGGAAGAAAGCATTTGGTGCCAGCAGTAAATGTGCTCTTATAGTATCTCTGATCTTATTTCTCTGTGCCTCAGAGCTCCACTGATGTCCTACCAGCAGATCCTCTACAGAGCACAACATGCATTGTAATCCGCAGCTGAAGATACTCCCTAATTTTTGCACCATTTATCTTCTCTTTGACTAGCATTTAATGAAAACAATACCCAGAGCTTCAGGAGCCTCCTCAATGAAACAAGCTAAATTATGTACATTAAATGTCACTGTCTTGTTTATCATAAAAAAAAAAAAAATTATTTGGATGACATGGGAAGAAAATGTTGTTTTATGAGTCATTGCGGCTTGCTGCTAGCTTAAAGTAACGGTGTACCTTAAAGTAGGTAACCACATCATAACCTCCCCCCCCCCCCCCCCCCCAACTGTCTGAGCTCCTCCACCGGTACGCTCCCACTCGCACTCTCAGGTCTGCTGACACAAACCTCCTGCCCCCCTGCCGCAGGACTAAACCACCAGAGTTGTGGAGTTAAGTCAACCTGCAAAGTCTCACCTGTGAACAGGTACCAGAAGTTGTTGGGTTCAATGGCCTCTTGGTCTCCACGGCGACCGGTTTTCCTGTACTTGATCTTATAGGCGGTGATGAGGCCGTTTTGGGAGCTGGGCGGAGGTGGCTGCCATGACACCTTGATGCTCTGAAAAAGAAAAAAGAAAAAGTGAAATTACACTAACCATCCTTTCACATGGGGGCAGTATGAGACAACGGTCTCTAACCAATAGGAAGATTGACATAGATAATCATCCCGCTACATCTCAAATTTCAAAAACAACCAATAAGTACAATAGTTCACCTTGTCGATTTGACCAATCACAAACATACATCAAATACTTGAAGTTTGATTGGTTCACTGCACACAGATCACATCTCTGTTGCTGCGCCTACTTTGCTCACACTCTTCATTGAGACGTAACGGTTTGCTAGTTAGCTGCGTTTGTGTTACTGTTTGCTAACTTTAGTAGCCTATTACATCGCACCATGGCGGCAAATCTGTTAAAAAACTAAACATTCTTAGCTTTTCACTCACTGCACGTTGATTCCTCTGTCTCTCTCTCTGTTACCACGCACCGGTTTCTGGTTGCTAAACCTCGGCACACCGCTGTTATGGCGCCACAGCCACAGAGGCAGGCGCCAAAAATAGTTAGAATAGAATAGCCCTAAGTCAAAGCCGTCTAGAGCCGGGTTTCAATCAGAAGAGCACTTGGACGTTCACTGTGTCTCATTTTGTTCCGTGCTAGGTATGAAAAAGGAATATAAATCTGACCAGCAGTCTGCAGACACTCACATGCTCTCTGTCCACTTTCTGTCTTTGTTGGATGCCGAGTTAGAATCTGTGTTTTTCTGACTTCATCGAATCATTCTAGAAAAAGGCAGCAGGAGTTTCCCTGACGGTGTGTGAGTGTTTGTGTGCATCACATTTATTTTTATCTGTACTTGTATGAGTTTGCATGTGTGTGTGCGAGTGCTTGTTTGATTGGGTGTATGTTGTATGAATTTTAATTGCTTTATTTGCATGTTAACAACCCACCTCTGACAAACAAACACACACGTACACACACACACACAGCAGATGTTTGCTCGGCCCCCAGTGTGCTCTACTATGTGAGGCAGCTGCCATCAACCATTCTGCAGAAATACTCAGTGACCCTGTGTGTGTGTGTGTGTGTGTGTGTGTGTGTGTGTGTGTGTGTGTGTGTGTGTGTGTGTGTGTGTGTGTGTGTGTGTGTTTAATGGAAATTAATAAATGAAGATTAATGAATTAGAAATGTAAAGTGATCTGATCCATCCCTCTCTCTCTCTCTCTCTCTCTCTCTCTCTCTCTTTGTGCACTGATGCATGCAAACAGGTAATGTAATAAACCTTTCCATCATGTGGTTCCACATCATTCCTCTGATGGACAGGAAACAGTAAAACATGAACATGAACAGAAGTAACGAGTAAGCTCGGGTGTTAAACGATAATTCTTTGGTTTTTAAAACGGGGCCTGATTTACTTTATTATTCTTTAAGGTTTTTATGACATGTAGGTACAGAAAGTTTCTGCTTCCATTTATTGCTGCCAATAAATGGTAAATGGACTTGAGCTTGTATGATGCTTTTCTAGTCTTCTACAATAGCCATGTAAGATGCAGTATTGACTGTAATGTAATCCTCTGGGGATAGTGTGACTGTGTGATCAAAGTCCGTCCACAGAAAGTTCTTGTGTTTGCCACTGACGGGCTCAGGTTGTTATTCCAAGAGTCAGACAAGTTTGTGAAGGAATCTCCAGCAGGATGAAAGTTTTTCATAAAGATGTAAATGTTTTTTGAAACCAGAAAGAGTCATTATGTTACTTTTCTTAAAGTCCACCAGACAAGAACAGTGATTTAGATGTCTTTGTGTGAAATGAAGTTTTGGATCCAAGAATAACGATTCAAATAACCGAACAAATACACAAACAAACTAAGGATCAAGACAGAGGTCGGGCAAAAAAAACCCTGTGTCCTATGAGTCAAAATTAAGGTTTTTTTCAATGGAGTCTGGTGGCTTTAAAGAGACATCTTATCAAGAGGGTCTATCTCTGTAAGTATCCTCGACTGTATATCATTAAACGCCTGTTAAACAAGTTCCAGATGTTATGACCTTGATGTTGCCTGAAGGACACGTACTGACGGTGGGAAAGAGGAATGTAATGTGATTTATTTCATGAAAAGTATGCAGGTTGACTTTTAAGCATTCTCTCTCTGAATCCTGATTTGCATTGTTATGACATGTCATTTCAGCACTGTGAACACAAACACACTAGAGTTCAATTCCACACACGCCATGCTGCTGCCTGAAGTACTCATGAGGATAAATCCGCTGCAGAAAATAGTCCCAAATTTTCTCCAGCGTGAATACGATTCACGAGCAACAACAGTGCTGAGCATTTCTTTATGAAAGTCAAACAAGGAAAAAGACGAACGAGCACATCATTGGTTTAGGTGGTTAGCACCTTGCTTGTCAGGATATACTACTTAAAGCACTTATTCAAAATAGTGCAGGTAAACTATTGTGTGTGTGTGTGTGTGTCCCAAATAGGTGTGAAAAAAGACGCCTGGCAGCCAATCAGAAACCAGTATTTTCTGTGTCAGTGTTAAATAACAGCACACGTTGAAGTGAATTATCATGCAACACAAAACAGGCACAGCTCTGCACAGGCAGCCACTTACACACGTACAGATTGTACCACACACTGTCACACATCTGTTGCTGGTGTCACATTAGCACACACACACACACACACACACACACACACACACACACACACACACACACACACACACACACACACACACACACACACACACACACACACACACACACACACACACACACACACACACACACACACACACACACACAGTCAGAGTGATGGTGTGTGTACGCCTCCGTCAGCTGCTGTGTAAGTCATCGGGCCAACAAGCAGTTTAAATATTCAGCCGGTGTTACTGTGACGACGGCCACAGAGGAATTCATTAACATTTAGCTGCACCTGTTCCCTCTGCTGCTCCTCATCCTGCTAATTGATTACAGCAGAACTGATTACTGAGAGGGAGGAGGGGGGGGGGGAGGATGGGAGGGAGAGAGGGTGAAGGGAGAGAGGAAGACAGGGCCAAATTGAATAAATGTGTGTGTCGGCCAAATTCCACCATACTCTCTCTCCCTCTCTCTCTCTCTCTTTCTCTCTCTCTCTCACTGTCTCCGTCTCTGGTCAGGCGTCACCGTGCGCTTCATTATTTAATTAGCCACTTTGACAGCACACAGTTGGATGTGAGGTCTCCATGGAAACGATGCAGATGTTAAATTCATGCTGAGCAACTCCCACAGAGAGACAAAGCGGGGAACCAACCATGAAGGAGGACAATACCACCAACACACGCCACCTGAACTATAAGTATATACAACAATCCTAAGAGTGTTAATAGGCTGCTATTAACATCACGTCAACATAGCTACACCTCCTCTACTCCAACGAGTACTTTAAACCTCCCTAGACCGGTCTCACTCAACATATATTACCATCAAATGGCTACCGCTAGAAAAATGAAGCCAATGCAGAAGTGCAATAAACTGCAGTTCCTCAAGTGTCCACTTGAGGCTAGCTGCAAAAGCAAAGGAATCCCATTAGGTCCCTGAATGTGTTTTTATATTAGAAATAATATTCACAGCCTTCCTGAAAATACTAATTTGGTATCAATAGCTTCTTTCTTCGTACAGATGGTATGGAGGGGTGGAATATTTTATAACTCATCTGTTTTGCATACTTAAAGGCTGACTGACAGATTGATGTGTCGTAGCCAGGAGGCTAAAGGTCTGCCTCACTTAGGTGGGGCTAGCATTTCCAATATGGCAGCTGCATATATTGGGTTTGAAAATATCTATTCATAAACCCATGGGTGACGTCACTGACCCTCAAACCCCACATACTCTGTGCGCGCCAGGGTCCGTCAGTGCCTCAGTTTTGCTCCGCCAGACGGTGCGCAGGGCGCCCCACTGGATCCGTTTCTGGAATGTGAGCGCAGCCATGATCAGCTGTACACACATCACAGGAGAACTACAAGATCACGCGGCAATGAAGAGAAAAACGTGCAAACAACATGTTGCTTTGTCCTTCTGACAATGACTTGTTGTTCCTTCGGTGCCTGTTTTGATGTAATGTTGATAAAGTGATGAAAAATACGATTGCGAGTCTGTATATTGTGTTTTATTTTGAAATTGACCGGACGCTCTGTGCATTTCCTTGTTTGACGTCCTGTCTGGGTTGTTCTATTCTGTACAGCTTCACGTGCATCTGCAGTGCACTCTGTCAAAAATAGACTCGTAGCGTATTTGAAAAGGAGCAGAGCGTAGTGGCGCTGCTGGCACTCTCCGGAGACAGACTGCGGCGCCCGCTGCACATAATTGACTGTGTGTGGCAGCAAACTACGGCGTAGTGCATTTTCCACGGAGTATGTTGAAATTGGGGGTAAAACCAAGCCCATGTTTTAAACAGTCTATTATTTTACAGTAACATTATATCATCTTCTATTACTACCAAAGCTCACACTCTCTCTACTCGTGCTACTGCTGCTCCTGTATTTCTGCTACAACTACTGCTAATACTCTAGTAGTAAGAGTCCTGTTCATTTTCCCCACAGCAGATTTGATTATGAGCCGTAATGTCCTGAGAATCCGAGGTAGACTGACCACGAGCTGCCTGAGTGTGACACGATGGTATATGCTCATGTAGAAGACACACGTTTGTTTCAACCTCGTTTAAGTAAAACGTGATTATTTCATGATCCCGGGGAAAAGAACTTCACTACCCACAACCTCAAATTGCCTTAAGATAAAATAAATTGGTTTTTTTTTTCATTCCAGATGTGTCAGTATTTCCAGATATGTTACTGCAACTAAAGACGAGGTATAACTTTATTAATCCTAAAGGAAACTACGTCGTGTCTTATTGGTTAAAGTCCACCTTCCACCTGCTGCTAACGAAAGAGCTGAACCTCCGTCTGCTTTGTTCATTAGGTTGTAGAGTTAAATCTCTTCCACAGCGTTCACATCCGCTCCGTGGATCAATTAAGCCTGTTTCAGTCTTACTTTCTTTCTTAATGTGACTCAGAGGTGAAGTGGCCTCAGGCTCGACTGTAACACCGAATCATTCTCCCCTTTCTTTTATATTTTAATTGTAAAAGAAGTGGAGTGGAGCATAAAGTGTGGGGAGCAGAAATCGCTCCTGCAGCTGCTTTGTATTCACATGTAGTTGACATTGGAAAGCAGCAGGGCAAGCGGTGGCACAGCCTCGTTCACAGCCTTCAAACGGAGACACGGAGACTCTGCCATTTTTAATATTCTCCCAGAGGACAAAGGGAAGATGCAGGGGGTGTGTGTGTGTGTGTGAAAGCTGATGGAGATCACACAGATTATGATAAGCACTAATAATGACCAGAATGAGGTTGATTATCTTCAGAAGCACTGTTGGAAACATAATGAGCTTCTAAACAAAGACAAGACTGCTGCTATAAATTAACTAATAATAAAAGGCCCCACGAGTGTTACAGCAACAGTACTTTTAATAGCGACACTTGTACTGTACATTGAACAATGTCTTTGCCGTTTCTCATGGCTTCATTAACAGGAAATGATGGTGCTCAGTATAACAACACCCTGCAGAACCAGCTGATTCAGAGACTGTTTCAACAGGTTTGAACAAATCCTTCGAATATACAAAATGTTCACACAAAAAAATGAAAAGGTCACATATTCCACATAAACACACGTCACCATGTTCCTCTAACTCTAACATGTGTCTCTAGTCTGTCTACAAACCCCCCAATGATGAGAAAAGTCCATCCTCTCCGTCTTTTGCCTGCTCCACTTTTCAGAAAATGTGTGCTCAAACAGGCCGTTTGGAGATTTTCCCTTCATGACATCACAAAGGGCAGTAACCCCTCCCCCAGGTGGGTGACACTCCCACAGCTAGGTGTTTGTTCTGCCCTCTGAGTCTGCCTTCTCACCGTAAACAATAGGGCATGGAGCGAGAAAGCCCGAGCCCCCAAGCCCTTCCAGAGAGGGGCGTGGTCAGACACAGCTCATTTACATTTAAAGCTACAGACACAGAAACAGCCTGTTCTGAGCAGGGCTGAAATAGAGGGGTTTATAGGCATGATCAAATACAGGATCAGAGTGGATTTAGAACAAGACACTTCACACACATGTTTTGTGGAGCTCTGAGACTTATTTAAACTGGTTGAAGAGGAGGAGAATATTTGATCTTTAAATTAACTTTGCCATAAACAACTGACCACAACAAGGTTAGTCTATAGTTGCTATGGGGCCCCCAGAATGCAGGGGTCCTGGTGCATTGCACAGGTTGCATCGCAGATAATAAAGCCATCGCCTTATAGGTTCACTTTTTCAGTTCAGATGTCCAATTAAAAAAAAAAAAACTTAGTTCAGGCTCCTTTACTTTTTTGTTTGTGCTTTCAAACACAAAACAATTTCAATGCATATTTTTTATGGTTTGCTAAAAGACAAAATTGACAAACAAATATCTCCATTCAACATAAAGTGACTGGAGAGCCATGGATTGGCCCCCCCTCCAGTGTGGGCGGGGCTTAATTGCACTTGTTTTCTACTGGTTATCTCAGGACTTATTGCAAATGAATGTCATACACATGGATCTCACTCAAAAAGAGCCTTTTTTTTCACATGTAGGCTAACTGACATTTTTTGTTTTTATTCCTGAATTGAACGGCGGCAGCATATCTCCAAATATTACCCAAGTACATATTTCAAGTCATGGATAAGTGACGATGTTTATTGTTGCTGTAACCGTAAAAATCTGTTCCTCAGACTAATGCTTATGTCCTGATTTGACCCTGTTTTTCCACAGACCTCTGGGCTTTGCTCCTGCTCTGCATACAGGACGAGTCATTTACAAACGTCTTTGTTGCTGATGCAGGGCCGGCAGCAGCAGCACTGGTGCATTTCATTAGTACAGTCAGTGTTATTGTATTTCCAGCTGTTCTCTAAATCTTTGTGCCATCGAGCAGTTTGTCCGATCGATGGACGAAAAAGCTTTAAAGAAAAAAGAACAAAACTTTAAACTGAATCTGGAATTAATTCAGTGGCTTCTCCTCTGTTTCTGTACGCTGAGCTGCATACAGAGCACCTCATCCACCCCGTGACCTCCACACACACACACACATTCTCACATACATGCTCACACACACGCACACACACACACACACACACACACACACACACACACACAAATGGGGCCAGGTGAGTAAACACTCCCCGAATTCAATCTGTGATTGTTTGTTCATGTCCTCTGGGTGAGAGCTGGAACCACATCGACTGAGTGTGTGTGTGTCCTCTGGGTAAAAGGAGCAATCACACTGAGGGCAGACTGTCTCTATTTGCTCTGCATTACAACATGCAACACCATGCTGCACCATGAAGTGTGTGTGTGTGTGTGTGTGTGTGTGCGTGTGTGTGTATGTTATCCAAACATAAACAGCTGTTAGGTTTAAGAATTATTCATTAAAGGTGTTCATGTAGGTGTTTGAGCAGGTGGTTCCTGTGCACAAAGAATATGTAAAGTTTTCTAAAGTATTTTTTTTCAATAGTATTCAGATATGTTTCATTCAAATCTAAACTAGAGTATCAATCACAGCAGTGTTGGCTCTCTCACTAACATGTCTTTACAGAAGGGTCAAGCACGCAAACTAACCGCTACGCGACCGGCGCTGACCTCGACCTGTTGTGTGACAGAGAAGGTTTCAAATCTCAGTCTGAACTGAAGTTATTTTTAGTGTAAATAAATATTTCTGAAAGCTAAAAACCCTTTCATTCCTGCAGGCACTTTTCTTTCAATTAATTACTTCACTCATTAATTTTTTTAAACGTCGCACACACTTGTTATATTAATTAATTCCAATCATTAATTAACTCATACAATCAGAGACCTGCTCATACTTTGTGAAACCCTCCAGTCATCCCTCCTTCACATTCTCACAGACGCCAGCTGTTCTCTATCTGCGTCTGAGTCTCACACCTGTGATGATGTCACTGCACAGCAGATAATTACTGTTAATCATCTCAAATTTCCCTGGGATGTGTTTTGTGTGGAGTCACCGTGGTAACAGGATAATTACACTCTCAGGAAACAAAAGCACTAAAATAATCATCACTGTGTTTGTTCACAGAACCAAACCTTCTTCTTCTTCTCCTCAATCAAACCTCACTCAGACTTCACCTGAAGCTCCGCCCACCTCGACAGGAGCACATTTCTTAATTATGCAGAGCGGAGGGCAGCTTAGCTCTGATTGGACCAAGGAGGGTCCTGTGACCATGAAGTCATGAGTCTGATCATAAAGTATCTGCTGCTAAAAAACCTCCTCAATTACAAAATAAAAGTGTTGTATTGTCAGCACACAAACACATGCTGCCTTTTGCATGAGGAGAGAAAAAGTTTAGGGTGGTTTCACTCTCGGGGACTTGGCCCTGGATCCGAGTACACTTGATCCCAAAGTCTGGTTCATTTGATCAGTGAGAACACAAACGTACCGTACTCGCATACCAGGCCCGAGTCCATTCGAAGAGGTCGTCTCAGGAGCTGTTATACTCGAGTACAGTATGCAGGAGACGTGAACACAACCGTGCTCAAAGAAGGAATTGGACCGCTAATAGGACGCTACACTAGACGGCTCCTGTTGCTTCAAAAAGCCTCATATCCTTGCAGCACTGGGCCGTTTCTTCCTCTGAGCTGCACGGTAGATGTGGAAGTAGGACAAGGGTCGTTGTTGGCGTCTCAGAAATAACAAAAACATCCACAGTTAGCAGAACCGACTCAGTCCCTGAGTGGTTGCCATGGTTACTTTTCATTCTTTCTGGCGAATTTGCGCCAGGTACGGAACAGTGTTACTATGTGAACGCAGACCAGCGGGGGAGAGGGGACAACCCCTGTCGCCTAGCAACCTCATCAGCTGCACTGGAACTATCTAACGTGACTTTGCAACTTTGAAGTTTCAAGGCCTCTTTGGTTTGTTTCTAACATTAGTGTTAGTAGAAATTCAACTGAGTTGAGACCAATAACTTACACTTAAAAGCGTATTACTAGGGGCGTCATTAGCCTAGTGGTTAGTGCGAGCGCCCCACGTTCTGAGGCTGTAGTCCTCCAGGTGGGCGGCCGGGGTTCAGATCCAGCCTGCGGCTCCCGGGCTGCATATCTTTTCCCACTCTCTCACTGTCCTCGATTTCTGTTCTATCTCTAAATGAAGGCATAAAACGCCAAAAACAACCTTAAAAACATTACTATTACTCAGCAGTTTCAGAGTCTGCCAGCTTGTTCAATTGGCATGCAACGAATCTTGGGATATATTGGGGCATGAAGAATGCACGGATGGATCCTTCGTTCAGGGAAAGAAGGACACAGTTGAGATTTGAAGGAGCTGTTTAAATGGAGCAACCTTCAACATGCTGCTTTGACGGTGATCCGTCTTTGAATGCGCACTCCGAAGGCACAGACTCTAAATTGGGACACGGCCGTAGTGGTGTAAATGAAGAGCACATTTTCAGCATCGCTCTCGACTACAAATCTTGTTTGCTGGAAATACAGTAATAGTACAATTCATCCCAATCACATGGAAGCCATTTCCACACTCATGATGTCACTCTCAGGTTTCCTTGATAACACACCATCAAACGATAATGCTAGAAAGCAAGTGATTGGATGACAACGTGAGTTGTTGTCTACTCTTTGGGAGCTGATGGTTGTTGCTGATCAGTTTAGCTGGGGTCAGATAGCTGATGATTTCTGTTACCATGAAGTAAAACAGTAATTCTCCACAGTGATATTGGCATGTAGGGTCATCCTGCTTATTTCCTTACACATTTGAAAGGCGTCTCGATGCGGTGAACAAACAGACAACAGCTTCTCTCACTCGTGGGAGGCTGTGTGCAGGATTCACACCTTATCTGGATTTCTGTCAGTCTCATAATCCTTGTACTGAGGTGTATTTTTGTCACTGGCTGCTCTTTAGAAAAAGGAACCAGGTATAGAGAACAGATTTGTCCTGCTGTGAAGCGCTCAATACAGTCATTCATGATTCTCTGAAAAGATTTAATGCTCACATTTAAAAAAAACTCCATAAACCTGAGAGGAAAAATAAACACTTCAGGAAAAATGAATGTGTGTAAGAGGGAAAGTACATCTATATGAAAGTAGGACTCATTTATGTAGGGGTAAGTATGAATTATGACTTAAAAAGACTCTGGGACAGGTTCTCATAACGCAGAGTTCTCATTATGGACTTGTTTTATTTCCCCAGAAGTCAAATGAACACTTCACACTGGGCTCAGTTGGACCCCCTCACTGCCTGTGCTTTTAATTAATGCTTAAATGAGTCTCCAGGTCCTCCAGAGAAACACATCTGACTCCTGCACAAACTGCGCCGCGAGGTTTAATGGGTCCAACAGGAACTCTTCCAAAAGCTATTCTTAGACCGTGATGGAGCCGATAGGTTGTTCCTGGAATCACTCCTGAACCTGGCTCACACAGCCACACACACACAGTGACCCAGAATGGGGTCTCTGGAGGATTCTGGGTAAGAAAAAGCAGACTGTAAACTCTGACTGTGTGTTCAACCAAGCATTGAACGGCCCACACACACACATGTAGAAACACTGTGGACTGAAGGAAGTCAGGGGAATGTCAGATTTGTCTGAAAAGTTGGTTTGACGGCAGAAACTTGTCAAGAGTAGAATTATTCACATTTTCTCCCTCTGCAACAAGCTGCAGGGAATCTGACTGAGGCGCGACCCACCCACGCACAGACACACACACACACATACACACACACACACACACACACACACACACACACACACACACACACACACACACACACACACACACACACACACACACACGGCTCGACTGTGTGTGGAGCAATTAAGCAGTGAACATGATGCTGAAGACGTTCAGAATGGTTCAGAGTTCACACAGAGTTTGGATGTTTTACTCTTAAAAGAAATCACAAAGTTTGCGATGGAGTTCGTTTTGAAAAGTTTAACATAATCAGGCAAGGTTATCATGTTTACTTCTTTACAAGGACTGCTGTAAGAGTAACGCTTGATTTCACACACCCACTACTGCTAACTCGAGCTGCTTAACCAGCATGAGGATTGAATTTTCTGCCATTAATCTTCCTCTGTGTTTTGTGTAAAGGTAGAAAGACTGTAATACTGCCATTAAAGCCGGGCGCACACTGTACGATTTAAGGCCGATTTAGACCAGACTTCTGAGACATACAGTATGACTGATGCCCTATCGAACATAGTCAGTAGGGCAGTGCACACTGAGGCCCGGCGGACACGGAAATCCCCGTTGCAACAGCAGGCATGTCTGTTTAATCTGTCCCCCCCCCCCCCCCCCCCCCCCCCCCCCCCCGATCATGAAAGAAACGTAGGCAGGAAATATCTGCAGATTGTTTGTCAAGATAAACTGCTAGTAGACTTGTGTTTATCGGTGATGCTGAGTGTGTGTGAGAGAGAGAGTGAGTGAGAGCAATATCACACGTGTGTGTATTTGAGCTGTGCATAGTCTCAAATCGCACACAAAGAATGCAGGCAAGTATCTGAACTTTGTCTCTCTCTCTCTTTGTCCTTCATGAAACATTCTTTTCCCCTTTGTCCTGATCTGAAGGGGATCAGAGTTCAAGATGAGGAGCCAGCAGGGCTGGTGAAAACACCTCTCAGGGGTTTAAAATTAAAACCACCTGCTGCTGTAGTATGTTGGGTATTTAGCTTTTAATGAAAAAAAAAAAGTTTGGTTGAAACGTGTATCCCTCCGTTATTAAATTTAGTATCATAAGGCTTTAAAGTGTGAAGCAGCTCTGACATCAGCGATCGATCAGCCCTGACCTGAGAGCTGATCGGCGGAGAAATATCAATCACATGCAGGAAAATAAGCGGACAGAAACTAAATGAGGTCAGCTCTCCACAGACAGCCTGAACCTTCTCTTTATGGACATAAATTATGAGCCATTCACATCAAATCTCGACACATTCATCATTTGTCTCTGCTGTGATTGCTTTCCGAGTAAAAGGAAAAAAAAGAAAATGTTACGAAAGCGTCTGAAAAATCAGGTCACATCACTTCAGCTTCGACTGACTGGAGGAGAGCAGTAAATCTACTTTCAACGAGGAAAGTTTAACAAGCTTCCACTTTTTCTGTCAATACATGATGAAAACAGAAATATTGCTTTTCCAGGGCCGGATCTTTTTAAATGTAAGCTTAACAAACACAGATTGGTGTAAAAGCCTGTAGTAACCTTCAGAGCAAAAAATGAAGCCAATGCCGGAGTGTGAAAAACTGCAGTTCCTCTAGTGGCCACTTGAGGCTGCCTCCTAAAGTGAGTCAATCCTCATAGAGCCTCATTTCCTCAACTTCACCAAAAGCACATGTTTCAGCAGGTATCTTTATCTGAGCTTACCTTAACTGGTTTGTTAGCTTCTCCAGTGTTTCTCACACATTGATTTAGTTATGGCAGCCTGTTCATGGGAGTCAGGATTGTTGTTTGTGGGATTTCCATCCCTACAACAGTCCACGAACCAATGAGGGACATCTCTGTGCCTATGCCAACTTCCTATATACAGCCACTGATGTACATATCAGTATATCAGTGTTGTCATGTGAAACCTATAAAGTGGCTTTGCATGATGTGCAGCTCAAAAAACTTCTAATTTATCGGATATTGGCGTCAGCAAAAACCCTAATTTCAGCCCCTGCTTGAAACAGTTCTTTTCAGCTGCTGCGTCTTTAAGACCCTCCTCCCCACGTGCAGACTTTCTTCTGATTGGCCAGCTCTCTGGAAGTCTTCCTGGGGTCAGAACGCTGCAGGGCTGCCAGGAGAGCCGCCACCCCAGTGCTGGGAGAAGAGAGTCTCAGTAAACAGCTTCAACTGTCTCGTGAAATTCTTGGTTTCATATCGGGGAACTATCGTGTTTGCAGAACAAGCCGTTTAGCGCCCTCTGCAGACTCATCCTGGGATTACTCCAACATACGTTTACCTCATGATCTGAAACGTTGCCCTCGTTTAGTTAACGGGCATCCAGCATTGTAACACGTTATGCGAGTTTTAAAATGGGGATCAGCAGAATAAGTCAACTTTAAAAGAATAAGCAAAGTCTTTGAATACCTGACCAGAAAGTGTCTGAGAAAGTGGGAGGAAAATAGAGATAACAATCCCCTTCATGGTGTCTCTACTGTTTTTAAGCAGCTCAGACCAGCTCAAAGCAATTTTCCAGGAAGTTTGCACTCAGACGTCTCAAAAAGATAATATTTGATCAGCTGATTCTTTTTTATGTTGAGCAAATACATCCAGTCCTTGTATCTGTGCGGGAAGGACCTCTGTGTTGGACAGACTTAGCAGCTTTTTTATTATTTACTGACGGCTTTAAGTTGTATCTGTGTTAAGTTACTGCGGATGAAAATCCAGTGTCTCCTGCTGCTGCTGCTGCTTCACATTAGAAGCATTATAACGGCAAAGCAGAGTGAGGATTTGTCACCGAGTGAGAGGCTCCAATCTCACCATAAAAATGGATCTACACTAGAAAATATGGAAATATTTGGTCAGTGGATCAGTCGACACACTGTGCTTAGTCTGAACGAACCGGCACAGATTCGACACGTCATCGAGGTAAACAACTTCTCCTAGCTTGCAAAGCTGTCGTATGGAACGGAGGAGAAGGATGCACATTAAAGTGAGCATGTTTGATTCTTTACATTTAACACGCACAGCTGTTTGTTGAATGTAAAAAAAATCAGCTGCAGGATTACATCTGCAGTCTTTAGTTCTGCATAAGCATGGCACAGAATTTCATGTGTATTCATCTTCTGAACAAAACGCCAGAATCAAACAATAATTGATTTCCTCTGGTTTGGTACGCACTTATTAACAGCTCCACACAGATTCAGAGTTAAGACAGAGAGATCATTTGCAGAACAGCAGCTCACCCCTCATTTCCCCTGGATCATCAAAATCAATTCTACGGTGTCAGCAGGATTATTTGAGGGAGCGCTTGTTTTATGTAAAAGGCCACGTCACTGCTATGGCTGTGAATGTTTAACTGTTCCCCTCATACGACCTGGATGCAGTAGAACAATGATGAGAATGAATATTTAGAGAGCAGCTCTGTTAGTTCTTCGTTCTTGCACATTCAGCTTTGTTCCTCCTTCCCTTCATTTAACAGCCTGCTGCGTTTGAACAGAGAAACAAAGGAGCCGGTGTGATGGGATTGTATGCACAGATATATTTAAAATATGTGTGAACTCCCGGGTAAATATCCATAGAGCAGGAGTGTAATAAATAGTAAGACATTTGCAGTGTTACTATGAATATAAAAAACAGCTATCAATAGACGACTTTGATATTAAAGCAACATTATGAAAGAATTGGATTTGGTGCTCATTGGCGCCCTCTGAGGGTCTTTAAGTGCAGCTGCACTGTCCTTAAACAAACAGTGTATTGAAATAGCCAGCTCAGCATCGGAATTGAAGCCTACGGTTTGGGAAGTCCTCGCCATCGCGTATGGGCCTGTCCAGTATTTACTGTAGTTCCGCTCCTTGCTCGGTCACTCTCGCTCTTTTCCTCATCTTCATCGTTCAACGCCCTCTTTCGTCTCTTAGCCTCAGCCACCGTATCAAACAGTACACAGACGGGCTAACTGGCTTCTTTTTAGCTGCTGTGTGAACTTGTGCAGGAAAGCCGTACGGACTTCTCCCGAGAGAACTGCGGCCCGCTGTCAAAGTTACAATGTGCTGAAAAGCAAGCGTCCGGGGCGGTGTCAGGAAATGGGATAGACACTATTCTCTTTGTTAAAAGTTATTGCATTATTAGGTCGACTTTGAAACGGCTTTTTTAAGGTGGAAAAGTTGGACATTGTTGCTTTAAATCGAATTAAAAATCGTAATTATCTGACAAAAGTTATGGAGGTCTAAGTAGCATCTTATGTGACGTTACCCGACTTTAACCCGCACTAACAACGTATTCCAGGAGATTCACCACGAGCGAGTGAGCAAAGGTGACAATGTTTATATCACCTGACCTGTGAGCAACTGGTGTGATCCTAGTGCACGTAAAGAAGCTGCTTCAAACTCTGTTCCACTCGTTCATTAATGCTATGAATACGTCTAATTACACAAAGCAAATAAACGTCATTATACAGTCCTACTCTGTCGATTTCATCCTCCATCTTGGCTCTTCACAGTGTCTCTTTTGGGTCAAGTCTCATCTCCTGATCCTTCTATTTAGAATAAGTACTATTTTAAATCTTTTTTCTGATGCATATAACTGTAGTTCCATATTTAGTTTTTATGCTAACGTGCCTGTTTTCTCTCCTCGTCACGTGCATCCTTGTCATGCTTGATCCTGCCTATGTATGTTTTTCTCTTTTTATTCTAAGGCGCATTGAGTCCGTCCCTGTTATATTGCACGTTATGTAAATACCTTTGACTTGACTTAGGAGGACGAGTCATGCTGATGGGATGTGATCGGCTGTTGGGCTATAAGCGGAGGTCACGCTAACTCTGCTCTTAGCTAGTTGTGAGAAAACCGAGCAAACACAAAACGTGTCCCACGTTATGGAGGTCATTTCTTTGTACATGACAGATTCTTTAAAAAGGTCATCTACAGTGTTTTCTTTTATAAATCATCTGAGCAGTTTTGACCATCAGCAGAGTAAATGATTTGGGAACATGAAGAGGAAAATGAATTATTTTATACTGTATGATTATGTTCACATGACATCAATCAGTAAAATGAGGCCAGATCACAAGAGAGCAACGGTTGACCGACAACAGCGTTACAACAGCAAATGAAAGCCATCAGTCATTTCAGTGACGGAGAAACTTGTGATGAATGTTCACATGTTGAGAAGTCAGAAAGGGAAGCTCAGATATAAATAAAAGGGAACTTTGTCTTGAAATGTTTCATGCAGAGAAAGTTTCACTGCTTTAACACTTTATGTCCAGGATGAAGCAATCTGTTGAAGTGTGTGTTGCTTTTGTTGCCATGGAGAGATGTAGATACAAAGTGGAGGAGAAAAATAAGAGCGAATCAAAGTTGAAACTCACCCTGGACAGGACGACCTCTAAGGTGATGTTCTGAGGAGGAGCGCTGGGTACTGCAAAGACAAACACAAGAACAGAGTTAGTAAGTTCAGGGGCGTGTCCAGACAGGGGGGGTCTGAAGTGAATTTATGTCACAAAAGTATTTATTTACCCTTTCTATCTCCACTATTCATTTAACTACCTACATTTACAGATGACATTTTCTTTACTCTAAAAAGTAGCATACCACTGTATGCAACACGTGACATCTGATCCTGCGGCGTAGGATCAGATGTCACGTCACTGCTGGCCTGTTCTCCGTAACGCTCTCACTCTGGAAATTGGTGCAATAATAAGATCTAATTAGGACTTTTAGGATTTTGATTATCTGTGAATTCTATCTGAGCAGTTTTTAATTATTCATGATTCTGTTTGCAGTCCTGTTTTTAAAAAGTCCAGCCTCTGACAAAGTGGAATGAGTCTGAAACCCAGGAGAGAGGGTGGGTAATGACATGCGGGAAAGGAGCCACAGGTCAGACTTGAACCCAGGCCGTCTGCTTGGAGGACTAATGAATATGCCCCACACATGGGGGGCGACCTAACCTCTAGGCCGTCTGCCCCTGCCAGTCAGACCTGGCCACCCCTCTGTACACAGCCCTGCTCAGGTCATTTTCAAGTCGGATATAAAACCAGCTGCTCAAAGTAATCACCTCTGGATTAATGGTAACAAAACATACAGTATACAAAGAATGTTGTGCACTTACTTTGCTTCAGTATTGTTTGTATCCTGTTGTTCTAATATAAAGAAAATAAAGAACTGGATGTGCCGCGCTCAGGGCAAAAGATTCACAAAGGAAAGGAGATAAATAATGAAAGAGATAAAGGGAAATCAGGGGATAAAACAAAGCAAACAAAACCATAAAAAAACAAATTGGAGCATGAAATCAAGGAAGATAAGATGTAACAATGATGTCAAAGACAAAGAAGAAGTGGATGAGGAAGAGGAGGAACAGAGTGATGATGAAGATGCAGCAGCAGACGTGTGGTTCTGCGCCGCGAATCAGAGGCAGTGTGACGTTCAAAATTGAGAATTAAAGTGTTTTGATTTGAATGAACTCTGCATCTGTCCAACCAGACGCCTGATTAACTGTCAGCAGCTTATCTATTGATTCAGCTGCTCACTGTCTGCATGTACATGTGTGTGTGTGTGTGTGTGTGTGTCTGTGTGTGTGTGTGTGTTTTATTCTGGATTCAATTAGCCCACAAGTCATTGTTATCATCGAGAAGCAGCCGGGACGTTCACAATACAGCTACGCTGCATCTGTGCATGTTATTTCAGATCATTGGTGTTTATTTGTGTTGTGATTGCAGCTGGACAGATGCCTCCATTCTCTCTCTCTCTCTCTCTCTCTCTCTCACACTCACTGTCTCTGTCTCTGTGTGGAAGTTTATTTGCAGCAATAAAAACCCGCCTGAGCACCAGGCAGCAGCTCCATGTTGAAGTGTGAGCTCAGGCTCCATTCAGAGGAGGATTTAAAGGGCCAGTCTGGTCCAAATGTACACAAACCTGGAGCATCAACAGACTTTAATCAAAAAGAAAACAACAGGCAGCGTTTCCTGACTGACTCACCCTTCTTATATTGAAGGGAAATACCAACAACAGCGGACAGGAGGTTTTTAAATCAACTGTAGCGAAGAAGTGCACATAGACTCGTGGTTAAAGAAGACAAGCTAAAGCAGAATAGCCTTAAATATGCATTCTATCCGATGGTCAGCAGGGGGCGACTCCACAGGTTGAAAAAAGAAGCGTGAGGGCTTGATTGTAATGACGGATTGTTCAGCTTTTGTGCCCACTAAACTTGTGCAAATGAGTCAAAAAGACGGTTTAATTCATAAATCACACACAAAGGGTTAACTTCTCGTCTAACTGCGCTGCAGAGGTAACAGCTGGACATGACGATTATTTATTTATGAGGGTTAAATCAGTGCAGGTGTGACACACTGAAATGTGTTGTGATATTTTGAAATTGTACTTTGTAATTAAAATGAATATTATACAAACTTATCAGTATTTTTGTGAAAAAAGGAATGCTTGAATGTGCCACAAGGGGGCAGCACCTCCCCTGCTGAGCGGGCTGTGTATAGTCTTTATTGCACTCCGCTCGAGTCTGGCAGAAGCGACAGAAGAGTTGTTAACTACAGCCGACTCTTCGTCTTTAAGCTGTTAGCAGGCTCCATCCCGTACGTGTTACGCCAAGCTGTCAGCGGCTCGATACTTCATACACGCGTGGTGGTGATCTGGAGTTATTACACATGACGAGGATGTGAGTGTTGTTGTTTTTTAAGTTGTTTCTCGCTCGCTGCGTTCAGGGAGGATTCTTCGTTTTAAACGGTGTGACAGTCTGGCCTCACTTGAACTTTAACTATACGACCTGTTGAACTCATTTTAAAAAGCGAGATTAGAAAAAACTTTTCTTTGCGTTTTATATCAAATATGTAACTTTGATCGGCTTTTGCTGAACGTGATACAGTCGGCCTCTGGACTGTGAAGTTAAATCAGACTCTAAATGTTCAAAAAACTGTCAAAGTCAAATTCTAATTAATGAACAATCCCGTTCACTACAGTGTTCTTCCCACCATGACCAACTTAACACTGTCTCTCCTCGTCTCTGTGCATGTGCGTGTGTGTGTGTGTGTGTGTGTGTGTGTGTGTGTGTGTGTGTGTGTGTGTGTGCACTCCATTAGTGCGTCAGGCTAAGAGGCTAAAATGAAGCAGCTCCTTCCTCATCTCGGAGCTTAATTAAAGACCCCCGAGTCCCCTAATGAAACGACTGACAGCAGGAGAGAGAAAGAAAAGAGGGATGAAGTGTGTGTCTATTGCTCTGCTTTTAATTCTATACTCACACACACACACACACACACACACACAGAGTCAGGTGTGTCAGGTTATAGGCTGCACCTGGTTTCTCTGGTCTCAGCTGAGCGGCTGCAGGGCTTCAAACTGGGACCAGTTCAGACCAGTTACAGAACACTGCAGACAGCACACACACACACACACACACACACACACACACACACACACACACACACACACACACACACACACACACACACACACACACACACTGTCTGCTAAATCTTCAGTGTTTGTTCTTCATTAGTTGGTTCTCTTATTGATTTGTAATGTCCTCAATATAACAAGTTTGACTTTGAACTGTGCAGAGTCGATATTTTGGGAAAGATGAGCCTCACCGACATCAAAGAACTAAAGACGCTAATTCTCATTTAGGTATTATTGCTCTGAAGTAAAACAATTTACTAACACATCAGTATCTCTGGAAGAACTCAGCTTGTACAAAATCAGATCATAGGTAGTGAGAATGTTTTTGAACATGGAGGATTAACCCCTTCTCTGCCTTCCAGCTGACCGCCTGAATAGTTTCATAACTCGTGCTGAGAAATGTGCGACAGCTGTGAGCATGTCGTGTTGTTGGAAACTGTTATTATACAGGTCGATGAAGTCAGACATCTGTTTAAGTCCAGCTTACTACAGACGTTAGAGCCTTTATGGGCGGCTGTGGATCAGTGGTCGTCTCTTAACTGGAATGTCGAGGGTTTGATCCTCAGCTCCTGCAGCCTCATGTCCGATGTGTCCTTGGGCAAGACACTTAACCCAAAGATGCTCCTTGTGCTTTGTCGGCGGTGTAAGAATGGGATTAGTTACCTCTGATGGTCACTTTACTCAGCAGCCTCTACCATCAGTGAGTGAATGTGTACGTGTGACCTGAGGTGTAAAAGCACTTTGAGTAGTCAGAAGACTAGAAAAGAAATATACGAGCTCAAGTCAAGATAGGTGATTTCACTGCACGGACTCATAGGAAGGATTCTGAAATAACTACATCATGATGCAGATCTGAGAAAAGTTGGACTCATATATTTTTAGGGACGTCTGCTGGAGGAGAAGAGAAAACTATTTTTTAAATATCCTCTTTTTTTAATGATCATTTCTGCTGCAAACTCAGGACATCGGCAGAATGTCAATCATTAAGGTCTCTTCCCTAAAAGTGAAAAACTGACAGCAAGCTCAAGCTTCATCAGCAGGTAAAATGTACACGCTGAGTGGAAAAGCTTTGCTCGCTCACATCGACTTTACATTTATTGATTGTGATATATTCAGACTTTTGAGATGTGTTGATTAATGCTAAAATCCCGATAACGATGAAACGGTGATATATTGTGATTCATTGTGCAGCCCTGATGGGTAAGTTAGCACGTTGCATCTAAAGCAGATGTTGGCGGAAGTTGGAACTCACCGTCTGATTGGGTGGTGATGCTGAAGGTCTCTGAGGCGGTGCCTGGTCCGTAGCGGTTGATCGCCAGAACTCGAACAGTGTACTCTGTGAACTTGTTGAGTCCGTCCATCTTGTAGTTGAGTCCGGAGACCTCCACACTCTGAATGCAGACACGGAGAGGCGATTACAGCTCATTATACCACAGACTGTAAATACAAGCAGACAGGAATAATGCATTTTCCTCTGTGACATGATGTCACTGGAAGGCTTTAAGGTCCTGACCTGTTCCTTTCCAGACGGGCTCTCGGTCCACAGCAGTCTGTAGCCCAGGACGGGGCCGTTTGGGAGGGCTGGAGGCTCCCAGCTCACCTGGACGGAGGTAGGTGACAGAGCCTCAGCCTGGAACGACTCCACCCTGCTGGGAACCTGGACTGTAGAGACACGCAGAGACAACACACTGCTTACACACACACACACACACACTGTGATACTGATGCTATTTCTGCTACTTCTCTGAGTCTCACTGTTGTTATCTCTGCTGCTATGTCAGCAACTGAGCCTTGCCCATGATATGTTATTCATCATTTTCAAACAGCAGCCATTTTTCCAAAACAAACTGTTGTTAAAATGGCGTGCTGCTGTGTTTGAGGTATAAGCCCTATTCAGAGCGTCATTTCAAACCGCGATTAGGCCTCTGTGACGTTTCACCTTCAATCTGAATGTTGCAGAGTCGTAATGGGGGTACGAAGAGATCCCCACTCTGTGCAGTCTTTGGAGGTAGTTACAGAGGCATTACAGGGGCGAGACGGTTTCAGCGGAGCCAGAGGGGGAGCGCAGCGCTGTGTGCGTGCATGTCTGACTGTGCCGTGCAACGTCGAAATGCAACGTGAATTCTCAGGCTGGGACACCAGTATTACACCGTCGCTGAATCAATATGTACAAAGACTTAGTTACTGCACTTTTGTAAAAAAATCAGTCTGAAAAGGGCAATAGACTGTTTAAACATGGACTTAGCCTCCGTGACGTCATCATTGGTTCCTGCAGCAGAGATCTGAAGCCCAACAATCGAAGTCGCCATATTCAAAATGCTGTCTAAACCTCAGTTTCAGTCTTTCTATCAACAGGCAAAGAGCTGGAGCTGAGGCGGGCCTTGAGCCTCCTGACAGCTACAACGTGCCTGCCTGTCAGTCACATTAGCCACGCCCCCTTTGTATGCATAACTCTTAACCTTTATATAAACAAAACGGTTGTTCTGTAACAATAAAGCCCAGTACAGTGTGCATCAATACAGAAATGATCCATCGATTCCAAATGTGCTTTTGAACCAGGCTGTTCACACGTTTATATCTGCTGTAATATCATTCAATATGGGTGTTAATGGGACTTTTAGACACAGCCTCAAGTGGACACTTGAGGAACTGCAGTTTTTTGCACTTCCGCTTTTGCTCCATTTTTCTAAACCAGAGGTTGCCACTTAGTTTGAGGTTTGACAATCACCTTCTTTTCATTTGAGAAGACACAGAGAGGGCGACGGGGGAGAGGTTTGGAGAGCAATGGAGCAATAAAAACAACGTATTTGATAACCCATACATGCTACAGATATGATAAATGCTAACATTCACTAGTGTTTATGTAGTAGCTTTGAGGTCAGCGAATATGTTGCTGTAACTTTAAATACGGCGAAAAATCACCGAGTTAACCGTAAATGATCACACATGTTAAATCTAATTCATTTAGCCGTAAGGAAAAAGAAATGGGAGAGCACGTGTGTGTGTGTGTGTGTGTGTGTGTGTGTGTGTGTGTGTGTGTGTGAATCTGTATGTGAATGTGTGTGTGTGTGTGTGTTTGTTTGTCTTACGGTCTGGTTTGGTGGTGATCCTCAGGGGGGCGGAGCTTTCTCCCGGCCCAACGTCATTGTAGGCGATGACTCTGAAGCTGTAGCTCTCCTCTGGTTTCAGGTTGGACACGGTCAGCTCGAGAGACTCGGGCTCCGACACGTTCACTGACCGCTCCCTGACATGGGAAAACACAACGTCTACACTGAAACACCTTCATCATGAATATAAAACATGTGAGAACATTTATTTTAATTTAAATAACGTGTTTATAAAACCATTATTTCCTTCCTTAAGTGTAATAAGAATGATTCTCTTTGTTTTGATTAAAAGTTGTTAAAAGTCCTGTTCTGTGTTGGATGTTGTGTTTTGGTCTCACTTGTATCTGATGTAATCCTCTTGTGCTTTACTTTTATAAAAATACACATTATTTATTTAATTATGAACAAAATAAGGTTTTCCTTGAAGGTGACAACTGCATTGAAACGAGCACACAGTTTGATTTTACGACTGTACAGATTATCTTGGCTCTAATCAGATGTAATCTGTGTAATCCCTCGGTTACTGCAGCTAATCCTCGGATTACGGCACCTCTGCAGCCTCTCAGCCCTGGACTAATCACTAAATCACCGAAGAGACAGCTGCACGGGCGATGAGCATGTTTCCTCTGCAGCTTCAACTCGTCCTTTTCTTTCCAAACTTCACAGTAAAGAAAGCTGACAGGGTAAAAGGATGTTGGAAGGAGTTTCAAACCTCCCGTTTCTTTCTGGGATGAAGATTTTTTTTTACCGCACAAATTCACAGCTGATCGTCGTCCTGATTCAAACTCAGACAAAACTTTGATTCACAGATTCAAACTGGCTCTTGATCTACACAGACGAGAGGATGTACTGACAAATGATTGCAAAACGTAAAGAAAATTCTGGAACTAGAAAAATTCAGATAGAGATAGCCCTTATTCAGCAGCTGTGTGGTTGAATCCGACCTTGATATTCAACAGATAAATCTTCCTGATTCAGAACAGGCGTTACGTATGTCTGGAGCACATTTCCTGATGGCCTGAGGGTCTATTTGTAACTACGCACATAGCAACCGCCTCCCTGGTCATGTTGCACGCTCCGTGTACAGAGGAGAAAGTCCCTTTACAGCGGCCGTGGGTTTGAATCCGACCTCGGCCATTTGCTGCATGTCCTCTCCCACTCTCTCTCCTCCCAACCTCTCCTGTCTCTCTTAAGCTGTCCTCTCTAATAAAGGCAAAAAGGCCCCAAAAATATAACTTAAAAAAAAGATTAAGTTTAACTACAGAATTTTTAAACAGTAAAGAAATGAGTCACTGTTGGGTCAATTTTTTTACGTGATTTGGGAACGTGTGAAGCGGTCGAGATGAGGGTCAGCACCTCCGAGTCCGAGGCCAAACAGTGGACTGCTCCCTCCAGGTGAGGAGTGAGTCTCTGCCTCAAGCGAAGGAGCCCAAGTATTTCGGGGTCCTGTTTACGAGCGAGAGTAAAATGATCCGCGAGCTGGACAGGCGGATTGGTGCAGCGTCAGCGCATGCATCGGACCCTCCAGGTGAAGAGGGAGCTGAGTTAGAAGGCAAAGCTCTTGATTTATCAGTCAACCTACGGTCCAACCCTCACCTTTTTGTCATGAGCTGTGAGAGTAGTGAGCGAAAGACTGAGATGGCGTATACAAACGGCCGTGTTGTTATCTTAAACCTCTCAGTTGGAGCCTACAGGTGGATGCTGGGGTGGTGGTGCGGGCTGAGCGAATAGTGCAGTACTGGTGCAGGTCAGAGCTGGCAGTGAAAGAGCTGAAGGAGAGACCGGAGATCTTGCAGCTTAAATAGACCGCTGATATGAAGGAGGTGTCGTCAGGTGATAGTGGATAATGATGCATGTCAGTGCAGCTCGAGTCGTCTGCCTGAACTCGCTCGCAGGCGTCGCCTCATTTATTGGAAACTTTTTAATTCAAGCGGCGACCTTCATCAGGCAAAAACGTCAAGAGTTTGCAAGCAGGTTCACCGGACTTATTCCTCTCCGATTCACCCGTCTCCTGAAATAGATGTGTGTAATGCTTTCCTATTTTGTGTAAACAATTAATTTGTATTTGGCCAAACCACTTATCAACATTTATCTGCTGTATTTATTCCTGACGTATTTCTGAGTCATCTCTATTTATTTAAACACAAAAAACAAACACCTGCAGCCCTTTGATGAAAATTGCACATTTCATGCCAGTCTAGATACTTCTATGGGTTATATTTCTCTTTCACGTGTGAGACAAACTGACAAAACAACAAATCCTCCACTATCTTCATCATCCTCCCGCTCATCATTGTCCTCAGCAGCAACAGAGAGACACAGAGGTTAAAGGAAACACAAAAGGTGAGCGAATTCTCGGGGTTTATGGATCCATATTTTTCTCAGAGCCGCTGAGTAAAAAGGCAGAGAGGCCGAGCTGGATGTCAAGTTAAGCAGCAGGTCTGTTTGTGTCACACAGTGTGCATCGTCTTTAACCTTCAGAGGCCACAGTCTGCGGTCATTCAGCCGCTCAGAGAAGAATAACACACACTGAGACAGATCTATCTCTGCTCGTTATCACTACTGTTGTGTTCCATCTTTTTACTGCTTTCCTTTTCTGTCTCCTTATTTAGAAATGTATTCTCTGCCAAAACTGTTGACATGAAATGTCCTTATCAAGTCGCGGGAATAGAGAGAAACATGTGAAACAACACGTTGCTTTGTCTTTCTGAGGAGGATGTGTTGTTCATTCGGAGCCTGTTTTGACCTTGAAAGTAGAAAGTGATAGAAAAAATGACTGGGAGTCCGTATATTGTGTTTTATTTTGAAATTGACCGGACGCTCTGTGCGTTTCCTTGTCTGACTTTCAGTCCGGTTTGATCTATTACATTCAGCATGACGTGTGCTTGCAGCGGGCTCCATCCTAAATAGACTTGGACGATATTTGAAACTGTGGAAACAGGAGCATTGACTAAAGTGGCAGTGAACGGCGCCAAGGTGCAAGGCACTGACGGACCGCGGCGTGCACGGACTATGTGGAAATTGACAGTTATACTCTCCCTCTCTGCTCTACCTTTCCTTTTCTGGTGACCGTCCATTTCACCTGGCGATAATAATGTTGTCAATGTCAGTCGAGAACGAACAGAGAGATTTTTTAAGTTATTTTTTAACCATTTTTTTCCTCTATTTGATTGGACAGCTGAAGAGACAGGAGAGCAGGGAGTGACATGCAGCAAAGGGCCGAGGTTGGATTCAAACCCACGGCCGCTGCAAAGGCGACTACAGCCGTACATAAAGCGTGCAACATGACCAGGGAGGCGGTTGCTACGTGCGTAGGACAAATAGACCCTCAGGCCACCAGGAAATGTCCCGGTGCTCCCGACTGTCCTGAATCACGAGGATTTCTCTGTTGAATATCAACCTACTAACCCATCGGGAACCTTGGGACATGAATCAGCTTCTGTGGCGACCGCAAACCTACAAATATGCGATCCTGCTGAAGACAGTAGAAATCCAATTAATGATAAAGAATTTAAGGATAAAAATCCTCGTCAGAAGGCTGAGTCATAAACACCTGAGACCAAGTCTGCGTCAAACCAACAGCTGATTCAGTTTTGATTATGTTGTTCAACTAAAACTCGTCAGGCTACATACGCAGCACATGTGAACGGACACGTTTTTGTGATTTTCTACCTTCGTCAAGATTGCATATTTGATGTTTATTATAATATCAAAACACGCTTGACCTGGATGAGAATACAGTTCAACTCAACCATTCACGTGTTCTGTTTCATTCAGTATGTAAAAAACAGACGATTTCTAGTTGAATGAGACATTTTTATTTTGCATACAAACTGGTCTCCAACACCTTCAGTACGACTGATGGGCAACATAATCATTTCTGAGTCCCCGAACATAATGGGAGAAGAATAACACAAAGTATGACATGCCCCGCTCTGAAATGTAGAGAGTCTGCTCAAATCCTCTTAAGTAGAGAGTGAAGAAACACCTCCTTTGTTCATCTAATTCTTTCTGCTTTGTTACTTTTTTTGGTTTGTCTTTTTTATGGTCAATACATTTCTTGGAAGTCATTACAACTGACACTAAATTTTATCCCCACTCGCCCTTCCTGCCATCTCCCTCTCTCCTGTAATCGTTCACTGTCTCCCTCCCTCCCGTCTCGTTTTCTAAAAGTTATTAGAGCTGCAAAAACCTGTCTGTGTATTTTTCTCCGAGTCATTAGAACTGACAAAACCTCAGCCTGTGTATCTTCTATAAGTGATTAGGACTGACACAATCTCTCTGCTGGATCGGTTCATGATGAAGCTTCAGCGGTCGCTCTGTCCAGTAAACCGTTCAGAGCTCTGAAACACTGCAGCGCCAGCGGCTCCCAAAGGAAACAAAGCTTAAAAGCCTGGATGTGAAAGCCTTCAGCCAGGGCCCCGACTGTCAGAGGTTACCATTTAACATCAGCGGGGGACTCGCCAACATGTCAAACAGAGCTTTTTATAACTACGTTCAGAGCTGCTGTGAGACGCAGAGCTGGGATCAAAGGAAAGGAGTGTTTTCTTTGACATATTCTTACTTTACAACTCGACGCCATCAGTCCTTTGTCCATTTATACTTTAAGTCAAGGGTGATTCACACATTCAAGTCTACAGCAGAGGTTCATACACCTTATCAGCAGGGCCAGATGTGTGGCTTTATGGATGATAAAGGTCGCCCGTCAGATGTTTGGTCTTTCAACAAATCACTCCAGATCTTAAACTGTCTGTAACCCTTTTCACTCCGCTTTGCTGCACCAGCACCTTAACTAAGCTCAGACGTCATCACGTCTCGATGGCGTAATATTCTTGTCCCAGTCTGTGTATTCACATGGTATTTTGGCGTTGCGGAAGCACGGCACAGCAGGAGCTCCTGATGCACAGACAGCGCTGTGCTCCCCCGCTGGCTCAGCTGATACGTCTCGCCTCTGTTACGTCCTCTTCAGGGGGGAGGTCAGTCTTAACATTTTCAGCAGTGCATGTGTGAAAACAGAAAATACGCTTCCTCTCTGTTGATTTATTCCCTCAGTAAATATTCTCCTAATGACTTCATGGCTTCAATCTGTAGTTTCATGTCCTCTTCAATACAGCACGATGTCTTTTGGAAGTTGTTATCCCAATGAAAGAAGACAAAATGACAATCAGTGTTTCTCTGAGAGTCGCCCAAGGTGATATTAACAACCCCGTTACCATGGTGACTTTCACAACATCCTGTTTGGATTGTTTACGTGTCCACATGTTTTTTTGTGTTTCAGAACATGTGAATGAATCATACTTTTAGTTCTACAAAAGGTTGTTATTTTACCATCATGTAGAATTGTTGACTAGAAACCATCACTCGTTGAATGTGTTCTCGATAAGACTCTCAATGTGGACGACTGTATTTTAAAAGTGTTTATCCAACTCTCTGAAGTCTGCACCATGGTTCTCATGAAGCCCAGTTCTGATCCAGCCTGATCTCAGGGCCGCATCTAATCTGAAAAACCTGCAGGAAGGCGTCAGGTACATTTAATGTCCGTGTGTTCACAGTCCAATGTTTACATGTCTTGACTTAAAGAGCCAAAAAGAAGCCCTGTGTCAGATGCATGAATAAATCTTGAATCTTGGTTTAGCATCCACATTGAGGATGCAACATAACAAACATGGTAAACACATTACCGAGAGCTATTTGTCTGAGAGCGAGGGATCGAACTCAGAGGTGCTGCTTGTCAAAAGGCAAGGCAGGCAACTGCTTGGGGCCCTAGGCCAGTAGGGGGCGCCCCCCGAGGGCTGACAGACTTTAAACCACAGCAGTGGGCTCAGAATGTGAAAGTAGGAAACCTCCCTGAGGGGGCCCCATCCCACAGCACTCACTTAAAGAACTGTGAATAACTGAATGCTAAAAGTCTCGCCCTCAACATGGAGAGACACTTGATTAGCATAACGTCCACTAGCTTGACTTTATTACTTTTTATCATTCTTCATATTTATGTTCTTAAACACGTTTTTAATGTTCTTCATGTTTATATATGTTTGAACACTTTTAGAATGTGGAAATAACATCTTATTTTCTTCTCTTGGTGTCAGATTATTTATTTCCTTGGGCGCCATCAGACTCTGGAATAGTTTGTGCAAACTTACTGCTACAAGGACGGTATCTCTGGTGGCCTCGTATCGACAAGTGTCAATACAATGACTGATCTACAACCTGAATTACATAAGTTAACTAATCAAAACTAAAAGGACTCTAGACGTAAACACTTAAAGGTCACATATTCTCCTCCTCTTCAGTGTAAATAAGTCTCAGAGCTCCATAAAACATGTATGTGAAGTGTCTTGTTCTAAATCCACTCTGACCCTGTATTTGATCATGCCTATAAACCCCTCTATTTCAGCCCTGCTCAGAGCAGGCTGTTTCTGTGTCTGTAGCTTTAAATGTAAATGAGCTGTGTCTGACCACGCCCCTCTCTGGAAGGACTTGGGTGGCTCGGGCTTTCTCGCTCCATGCCCTATTGTTTACGGTGAGAAGGCAGACTCAGAGGGCAGAACAAACACCTAGCTGTGGGAGTGTCACCCACCTGGGGGAGGGGTTACTGCCCTTTGTGATGTCATGAAGGGAAAATCTCCAAACAGCCTGTTTGAGCACACATTTTCTGAAAAGTGGAGCAGGAGAAAGACGGAGAGGATGGACTTTTCTCATCATTGGGGGGGTTTGTAGACAGACTAGGGACACATGTTAGTGTTAGAGAAACAAAGTAGTGTATTTTGTATTATATGTGACCTTTATTATCAGGAAAGATGGCTGTTACAGACATGTAGCCTTTATCAAGGGACGCGGACAAACAAGCTGTCCCTTTCTATTTCTCTGACTTCACCTTGAGTGGAAATAATAAGTTACCTGTGAGTTTTAGCAGCCAGTACAGTAGGACTAATTTTAAGAAGCCTACAGAGTTAAGTAGCTATATACTGTAGCTGCAGTCCTTATCCCTTTGAGCCAGGTTGTGAATCAGGGGTTTCTTTCTGTGATAACAACCTCATCTATGACATTTTAATCAAATCTATTTTGAGACCCAAAAAAGTGAAAGTATCCAGAAACCAACAAAACAGTCTAAAAAAAGTTATCGGATTTTTTTGGCTCTTTTGGATGAACTATAAGCAAACAGAGAGAAAGACAAAAAACCTTACCTGTCGACCCCGTCCTGGGAGTAGTAGATGCCATAGGTCTGCACGGCTCCTCCGGTCTCCTCTGGGGGGCGCCAGCTGAGACGGACAAATCGGCTGGACACTAGGACAGGGACCAGGTCGCGGGGGGCAGAGGGGAGGGCAACGCCTGGGCTGGGGGACACTGGTGGGGGATCAGAGGAGGAGGAGTAAGTCAAGGGAGTGCCAGAAGGAGCAGGAGGAGCAGGGGGAGGGTGCGGAGAGGGAGGGGGGGTGTGGGCGGGTCTATACTGAGTGGGCGGGGCCTCAACTATAAGTTCATCCAAGGGGGAGAGGGAAGGTGGGGAGGACAGGAGGAGAAGCAGGACAGGTGAGGACGGGACAATGTAGGAGGTTGCAGGAGGTGAGCGAAGGAGGCGGAGCAAATAAAAAAACAAGAGGAGCAAACGACAGATGAGATGTGCAGATCAGGAACGGAAAAGACGTGAAAGAGACAAGAAGGAAGAAAAAGGAGGAAGAAGAAGAGCAGTAAAGAAGATCACAGGCAAGAAAAAAAGCTGCAGAGCATCTGAAGAGTTCAGTCATCAATCAATCAATCAAATCCTGAAAATGTTTGAAAATCAAAAACAAGACATCCCGTTAGACTACTTGTGTTCTTAGCACATGAAGATGTCTGAAGCTTAATGGATGCTTTAACTAGTTGTGTTGATCTTTTCTTAAGAATATGAACACACAGCACACGAGTCAATCACAGCTGCAGTTACACACTTCATCTGAGCTTTGATCCAATCACATGACATCGTCACACCTTTCTAAAAAGTCTAGTTTCCACCTTCCCTTTCCAAATACTAGATGCGATTTAATGTTGCACATCAGGAATGAAGTGTTGACAAAGATGTCAATGTTTTGCTTTCTGGTGAAATGAAAACAGCGATGTAAAAAGAAGAATGGAAGTGATGAAAACAAATGTCACTCTGGATTTTAAAGTCTATTTCATGAGTAAAAACAGCAATCTCTTCTGGCAGGTAAGCCGCCATGTGTTTGTTTTTTTATGACAGTTGTTGTCTGTGTGTTTTGTTGTTGTGGTTTTTGTTTGTGGTATTTTAATGGTTTGTGATGTGTCAGTAATATGTTTGTGTCTTGTGTGTATTGTTTTAATGGTATAAAAAGGTCTTATGACTTCAGATTGACACAAAAAAACATACAACCCCCGAACAGTGTATCTATAAGGAACGAGCTTAATAGAGCAAAACCAGTTCTTGAAGCAGAGTGTAAACATGTCTGTATCTGCTGGAGACTTGTTCTTAAATTGCTCGTGTTGTTGGGCCGGACCGATATGACATTTTTGGGGAAACAAAATCCAAAAACCGATAAATCGGCCGATATCTTTCTTCGATCTATCTTCAATCTTCAGAGATAGATAGATGTAGATAAACACACACATGTAGTACACTGAGCTCCCAAATGCAGTTATCAAACACGTGTGGAAAATATTCATAACGAAGACAAGATGGTCGCTCAACTGGAGAGTAACTGTGCATGTACGTGCATCACCACCGCTCGACACTTTGGAGAGTGATGATGCTCGATGTAATCTATATAGCGCCCTCTGCTGGTGAAAGAGAACTGCTAGTGTGAGCAGATGCTCACGACCTGATGCCGATAGTCACGTGATATGCTTATATCGGCCGATTAAGATTAATCGGTCCGGTTCCAGTGTTGAGGCTATTTGCACACTTTTTCCTACAAATGAAAGTGTTTTGAGCTTTCAGGGCCACCATAGAAGTCCTCTCAGTATTCTCCATAAAACATGCAGAACAAATTCATTCTCAGGTAGTGGGATTGTCTTTAGGCCAATTAATGATTTTAAATGGCGACCCTACTTGTACGATGATTGATATGAAACTTCAAGATAACACGGGTGCTGAAAATAACACCGCCCGCAGTCCTGTTGGAGTGTGTTTGCTGTGTAATTATGGGTGTTACATTAGTTGTAGCTGTTAAGTTGCAACCACTTATACAGCTGTAGAAAGCAACGCCCGAGGTGGAACACAAACACAATCAATGTTACACACACACACACACACACACACACACACACACACACACACACACACACACAGCTGATGCTTTTTCTTAGTTTGTAGTGTTTAAATAGTGATGGAGCTGAAACGTAAAGAAATATAAACTGAACACTAAAACAAACTGTCCAAATCTCTCCTTTCTTGTCCCCTCCCATCTACTCTTCTCTACTCTCCTCTGCTGCCCTCTCCTCTCATCTCCTCACGCCTCCACTCCTTTCGTCTCCTCTCCTCTCCTCTCCTCTCCTCTCCTCTCCTCCTGTCCTCTTCTCTCCTCCTCTCCTCCATCATAAGCTGACAGATATCCAATTTTTCTGAAGGGTCAAGAGTCTTTAAATGCTTTTGTCTGTTTGCACATGTCGATAAAGCTTCCCTGAACGCACACTCACATTTCACACTTTATGATCGGATGAGCGAAAGGAAAAGGAAAGAGGGATGAATAAAGGACACAACAGGTTAACAAAAAGGAGGAGAGATGATGGAGAGACAAAAAGGGGGATGGAGAAGGGGGAAAGAGGGAGGAGACAAAAGGAGTACAAAATATAGAATATAATAGAAAAGTGTAAAAATCACATGTATAAAGAAAGGAGGAGGCAGAGGGAGTAAAAGACAAGTAGTTTGGTGTTGAATCTAAAAAAAGGAGAACATAGGGGGAGAGTAATAAAGATGGACAGAGGAACAAAAAGTGGAGAATAAAGTTAAAGAAGTGAACAAGGACAAAGGAAGGAACGAGGGGACGAAGGGGAGGAAGAAAAAAAAAAGAGGAGTGTCTGGAAACAGAGGAGTGTTAACACCTCCTCTCGTCTATGTGAGATGAGATTTGTGGTGTGAAGGGCAGATTCGTTCCTGCTCGCTGACCCGGCCAAAAAGCCGAGCCGACACCGAGCAGTAAAGCGCCACACTCTGCCGAAAAAAAAAAAAAAAAAACTGACAGGGGGAGGGTAAATAATAGAGTCAGACACCACGGAAGAAGAGCTGGAAAACAATCTGAATAAGTGCTGAAAATTACACCGCAGTCAGGCCGACGACGGCTGTTACCTGCTCACACACACACCCATACACACACGCACACACACACACACACACACACACACACACACACACACACACACACACACACACACACACACACACACACACACACACACACACACACACACACACACACACACACACACACACACACACACACACACACACACACACACACACACACACACACACACACACACACACACACACATTGCTCTGTCCATTTTCTACAAGCTGCTCTGCATTTATATTGTTTCTGCTGCCTGAGTGATCTTTAGGGGAGACTGGTTTCAGCTGCAGAGAAGAATTGTGACTTTTTTGTGTGTTAGAAAAACAGAAACTCTGCACTGAAGAAGTAAAACTAAACAGAAGAGGACAGAAGACAGCGTACTGCCTGTACTGTAACAACACAGGAGCTAAAGTTCATTACAAATTAAACCATATTTTTTTCACTGACACGTACATCAGCTGAAATTACATTTATTAATATACATTTCACATTGTCTAAGATTTAAGGCATGATTTGGGGGTGGGCGTGGCCTCTGACAGAATAGCTGCCACAGCCAATGAGATCGAGCAGACCAAGAGGTGTCATCAGCTTGACCGCACACAAACATGGCAGGATTTCACCAATATTGTTTTTCTAGTTTTTGTTTTGCACTTCAAAACAGAACACACACCAGGAGAGCCAGCTGACGGCGTTATCGTCCTCCATACTTGTTTGTTTATCTTCTAAAGTCATGCTCGATCACGCAGGTTTCTGTGAGATCTGTGGAATCGTCACCACAAACAACAGACCGACAGGTTTGTGGCTCACGGTGTGTAGTCAGCCTTCGAGGACAGACAGTCCAGATTCAAAACACTGCCATCAAATCCTCATCAATTCAACCATCGAAGTGAAGTGATGCTTATATAGCTGTAATAATACAGAAGAGATCCCCGCGTCTCTTACATGAAGTAACAAACACACAATCTAACCTGGATCTAGTTTATTCTTTCTTAGTCGACAGCTGTTTGTCTTGAAGAAAGGAATGAGTTGTTACTGAATGACTTTAAAGATGAAAACACTGGCTGACAGCAGTAATGTTTAAATGATTGTGTTGGTAACCAGGGCTCTATTTTCTTTTTTTTTTAACTTGAGATGAATTTCGTGTTGTTTGATTTGATGCAGAGAAAACCTCGTAGCAAAGCTTCAGGCAGAGATGCACAACACTCAGATGAGCTGAAAACCGAATGCTTCAGAGACTGCCGGAAACAACTGCTGCTCA
Source organism: Tautogolabrus adspersus (assembly GCA_020745685.1). Lineage (NCBI taxonomy): Eukaryota > Metazoa > Chordata > Actinopteri > Labriformes > Labridae > Tautogolabrus > Tautogolabrus adspersus. Next base: position 3,207,204 of record CM036549.1, on the reverse strand, counting down.
CTGCTCACTGCTACGTTAACAACGCTACTGCTTCTTCTAACAACAAGCAACTGCAGCTGCATATTGCTGATGCTGCTCGTAACGCTGCTTTGAACTACTTACTTGTTGCTTAATGTAACAAGTGGAGATGTCCCCTGCTGCTGCTGCTGCTAACTGCACCGTGGCTATGTTTTTAGTGCTGCTTTTTCTTCTGCTTTCTTCTGTTTCTCAGGTTTTAGTGGAGGTAAAATCTGCTGCTGCTGCAAACTGCTATTGTTGTTTGTGCCTTTTATGTGCATTTATTTTTCACAAATAGAAACTACAGTTGTTAACAGCCAGCACACAACGCCTACCTTAGCAGTGTGTATAATTCACAGCAGCTCTTTCTTTTCCTTTCTGCAGCCTCGTTACAGGTCAGAGCAGGAACACAGGCTGTATGAGGGATGTGTCATCTGGAGATTTGAGATTTCAGCTATAATTTCTGCCAAATGCATGTGGTCCACAGCGGCAAAAAGAGAGGATTAAAAAAAAGACTTTGCACCAGCCACCTTTCACAGCAGTTTCAAATTCTACATCTGTAAAATGAGTCACAGAAACTAAAACAAATAGTCAACATGTCTTTTTTTAAATGCATCCTTCATAACCACTTCAAATTATATATTCAGAATTAAACTTTATTTTCTGACATACAGTAACTACTGACTGATTCTGTTGCTGCAGGAGTAAAAAGTGCAGAAGTGACTTCACTCGCTAACCCAAAGTTTTTCAGAATACTTTTGTATGCTCAGGCTTCCTTTGACTGACGGCACTCGTGGTAAGAACCTAAATATGTCTGTAGTACAAATGCAAAATACATACATTAAGGAGCTCTTTTGATATGTTGAACAGATGCATGCTAAATCCCTCTCCTGCTGCATATCATTTTACATAGAAATATCCTCCATACCTCTCTCTCTCTCTCTTCTTCCCTCTCTCTCTCTCTCTTTTTAACCTCTATTTATGCAGAAGAGGGCCGCTGAGCTTGTTCACTCGCTTCAGCTTCTCTCTGCTTCACATTCACGCTGCCTCGCTCTCTCTTTTTCACTCTCTCTCTCTCTCTCCCTGCACTCAATTTCAGGGCTCATTTCAGCCAGCTGCCGTTAGAAACGGATACACTACACACACACAAACACACCTATACACACACACACCTCTCTGCCCTCTACTTTTGAAATTCCTCTTAAATGGATATTTATTCCTGTAAATCTCCACCACTGTGGGCGAGTGAGTAAACTCTAATATCTCAAGTGTGCGTGTGGATGTGTGTGTGTGTGTGTTGTGACCTCACACTGAAGGTAGAAACTGACTTTAATAGAGGAAAGTTGAATAAAAGCATGTATACACACACTAGAACGCAGCTTCACGTCCATGTAAAAACACTACAGCACCATCTGATATCATCTTCATCATCAGAGTTGAAGGTTCAATACCCTAGCCTTTTTAAGTTTGCTTTTTTTATGTTTTATAGAGTCTTCAAAAACACATTAATGAGCAGCACTATAATCTCTGACAGGTTTCTTTATCACCGTGAACAAACACTGTTGTTTCCTTCAGTTCCACATATACTGCACTCAAACCCAAGCGGCAACATCCGGTCATGAACAAAGAAGCCAACGAGGAAGTGCAAAATCCTGCAGTTCGTCGAGTGTCCGCTTGAGGCTGGCTCCAGGAACACAGGAAGTCACATACGCACAACAGGCAGAAAAGCTGTTTTTACAGCATAAATGAACATGTTTACAGCCTGCTACAAAATCTAAATAGGTCTGATTAGTTATTGTCATCACGGGCACACACTGCACCGGGGGGAGAATTTTTTTTAAGAGGGCTCCATTTTGGTTTTATGAAAGATACGTGTTATTCATAGTTATTCGCGTAGCTGACATGATTGACAGGTGGGCACATTGTAATGGTTCGTCAGGAGGCTTAAAACCCGCCTCAGCTCCAGCTCTCAGCCTGTCGTTAGGTTGACTAAAAGTTAGGCTGAGACAGGATTTCCAACATGGCGGCGGCTGCTGCTGATGAGACTCTGGCCTCCTGCAGGAACAGATGGCTGACGTCACTCAGGCTTTGTCCATTAATAATTACAGTCTATGCTCAAACCTCAAAGGGTACACATTAGTATAAATCCCCTTAATGGTGCACTCCAACATGACCTGCATCTCACTGATTAATGGTTTCTTGAGTCTTCCTCCCTCAAGCAGAGTGCTGTAAAAGTAATAAAGTTGTACTCATTTCATTACATGACATGTATTTGAAGCAGTGCTGAAAGTGAAGACAAGAAGGCTAGATGAATGCCATACTCCTCTTATGAACATCCTTTCCTGGGTAGCGACCAGCTCTTAATTTCTGCTGTGAATAAATGACTGAAATGTGTAGATCAGGCGTAATGTCTGCAGGTGGAAGGTGTAATATTCCTCTAATTATGTATTCTCTGTGAACTCAGAAGTAACGCAGCATGCTGAGAGAGCCACATGCTAAAGATTCACAGTGAGACGATGGTCTGATGAAGTTTTGTTTCTGTAGAAACCAAAATAAATCTCAGAAGAGCACAAATGTGTATTACTCCACAGCAGCTGAAAATAGTCCCTAACCAATGCAACACTTCCTCCTCTTATAGGAACCTTAATGCTGCACTCCAACATGACCTGACTCTCACCCATTGATGGTGTCTCTCTTTTATCTTCCTTCCTAGCAAGCGACTTTCTCCAAGTTATGAAGTTGTACTTTTACATTTTCGTTTCATGACATGACGGATTTGTTCGAGGCAGTGCTCAGGCAGTGTCATACTGCCCTTATATACATGCTCGCTGTGAATCGATGACTCAAATGTGTACATCAGTTTTAAAGACTGCAGATGGAAGGTGTAATGTTCCTCGAATTATATACTTTCTCTGTGAACTCAGAAGTAACTCAGCATGCTGAGAGAACCAAATGATACAGATGAACAGTGAGATGAAGTGAAAACAGAGTTTGACTCCTGCAGAGCGGCAGACAGGTGTGCTGACTGCAAACGTCTGTTTCATCATTTAAAGTTCATTGAACATGTTTTCTAACTCTCTGACACAAAGACAGTTTTTTGTTTGTTCTTCTTTTGTCTGGGGCGATAAATCGAGTTTTTAAGATACATATATAGATCAAATTCTCCCAGAGGAGCGCCCATAGATGTGTTTCTGGTGAGTTTCAGTTTAACTGTAAATAGTAAATTACACAGAGGCTTCACTCTGGATTACTTCAGCGGTAAGAGCCAGAAAAAGAAAGTGAAATTTTGCGTGATTTAGGTCTTTAGTTCACTGTTATGACATCATGATGCAGATTTGTAAAAAGTGAAGCTCTGTCAGGTCTGTCCTCCAGAGGAGAAGAAAATAACTTTTTAAACGTTGGTTTGTTTGTTGGATGGAGGTCAGATTGAGGTCAGATTTCTGATGCATTCATGAAGTCAGGAAATCTTAACGCTGATTGACTTTCATGACTCGCTCAAACAGAGTTGTCGCTCAAATTGAAATGTTTCATCTAAAATGGATTATTAGCTTCCCTTGCATGCAGATATCTGTTTATAAAGATAAATAAATTGTCATCAGATTACTGCAGAGCTTTTCCTGCTTACACCAAACCCTGCTGATACATGATTGGTCAATACAATTGGACTACAAACATATACTACAAACAGAAGCACAGAAGTCTGGCACCACATTGTACAGATAAGGTTCGAGGCAATTAAGAAAAAAAGGGAAGTGGGACCAGGAACACTTTAGTTTATCATGTTGCATCCTGGGTAATGTAGTTTAAGGTCCGTTACAAAGATTACCTGTAGCTTGTTAGAAGTATATTTGCATGAAGAAGTCACATGCACCAAAGAGTGAAACTGAGACGTGCCGTTAACAGCCTCACTGTGAGTATCCACGCACTTTGAGTACTTGTTGTTGGATGGAGCTGGGCTAACAAATTCCCCCCCCCGGCTTTGAGGCTAAACACATGCCAGCATTATATCTCAAATGTTTGCTAAGAGCTCAAACTGATATACAACGTCTGTGACTTTCAGCATGATAGAAAACTAACGAACAAACAAAAAACTAAATGTTGGACTGCTCCTTTACTGCCCCAGCGGGACTCTGATCCCCGGCTTGTGTGTTTGTTTCCTAATTTGCAGTGAAAGCTCAGTGTGTGTCTGTAGTTTTAAAGCTGCTCATGACAGTGTACGTCTGTGTTTGCAGTAATTTACTGTGAAAGCTGAGTGTGTGTGTGTGTACATTAATTTAGCCTGAGAGCTGTGAGCACTGTGGGTGTCGTGCACTGACAGATACACACTGTGAAAGCTGCGTGTGTGTTTGTAATTTTCTGTAAAAGCTCAGTATTTCAGCTGTAATTCTCTGTGTCTTTCTGTCCTGCTCTGTGGCATCCTCCGTGTCTGCTTCTCTGACGTTATTACTCTGAAAGCAGGAGACACAGGTCACACGCTGAACTTTGAGACCGTCATCAGAGCCGAATAACAACAAACACACACTGAAGTGACCTCAGAGAGCTGACCTGCCTGCCTGATAAGCCTCTGATAATAAGGTGCTCCGGGTAATAATCCAAACACCGGGAGAAGCTGAGCAGCATGACAAGTTAAACACACCTCTGCTGATGTCCAATTCAACATAACACACCTAAAGTCCAAAACAGCGAGCTGCAGTGCAGAGTGCAGAATGTTAATGTAGCATATAGAAATGTATAATACTGTGAAACCTTCTAAAAGAACAGAACTACACAGATGCAAAGCGAGCAGATCTGTAGAGCTCTAACAAACAACACAATAGTTATACTTGAACAATACATGTTCCTGTGATGAATGCACAATTGTGTGCAGCACCACAGTCCAAGAAAGTGTAACCCTCGTGGGAACAAGGACGTGTATCGTTTCAGATCCTACTTTATGGTATTGTTTAGTTCTGCAGCACATTGCATCTTACTGTATTTCATTGCTTCCCATCACATCAGATCAAACGGCATCGTGTCGTAACCTATCGTAACATAACGTATCGTAACATATCATAACGTATCGAACATAATGTATCGCAACGTAGCGTATCGTATCGTAACATAAGGTACCTTAACATAATGTACCGTAACATAACGTAGCCCTCAAGGCCCCCTTACTGGCGCGGGGCCCCAAACAGTTGCCTGCCTTGCCTGTGGACAAGCAAGGCCTCTCAGTATAACATTTGAGTCTGATGACGACTAACACAAACTGTAAGTGGACTTTCTTTGATCCTGTGGCTGCAGAATTTAAGTTATTTGAGTTTTGGTAACTTAAAACCTGCATAAATGTAGTTTGAATTTTCAACATCTGCACGAACTCTAAGCTATGAGCAGGTATATTGAAATGTTTGTTAAAAGAGAGGCAGAGAGATGGCTTTAAAATGCCATATCATGGCTCTAGATCAGGGCTAACCTTCCAACCAAAGTCCCTTTAAGGTTACATCAGATACAAAAAACGGTCATCCCATTGAAAGGTCACAAGAAGAAAAGTCAAACGTAAAAACTGGCTGAAAATGAATGCAATGGTGAGGGGAATATCAGTGCTGCATGCAATATCAGACATCGCTCTGCTGCACGGTTTACCTTCTCAAAAACTCTCTGGTGAGTAAGAAGAGGATCAAAAGTTCCACAATCATGTAACCTGTATTAAAGATGTGTATCTCTGATTTAAAAGTGAATACATGTATAAAAACAAACTCAGAATAATGATTTTTGTTGCTACCTGATGTCTCTAAATGTGTGAAACCAGATTTTCTTTATCTCCCCTCCTCTCGTGTTTCTGCCTCAGATTCTCTCTACCTCAGCTCTCTGTGATGTGAAGCCTTCATGTCTTATCTCTCTCCACATTTTCATAATTCATGTTTGGAATTATTTTTTACTAGAAAGTATTTGAGTGACAGCTAGAGATAAAAATAAAACAGCAGGAAGTTTGAGTTCTTCGTAGATCCGATCAGACTTTGAAATGTTTGATTTGTTACAGTACGTGACACGGAGACTATTTTCTTTTCAGAGTTGATAATTAGAAAGCATCACGTTAGGATCTGTCATCGACCGACGTGTGCATCAAACTAAGTTTAATCGTGTTTAAGATTATGTTTCAGAGCTTAGAGTGAGCGTCCTCTGAGTAGAAGAGACGCATGTGAAAGCAGAGAGTTGGGAATGCAGACGTTTGCTGCAATTGGACAAAAAGTGGTGAAATAAACAAAACATGCAACATCATTTGCTGTCACTTGCAGCTACTGCCCTGCACACATTGAGCAAGAACTGCAGCCATAAAACTAAGAAACCAAGCATGAGATGCAGTCTTCCAGGATTTATCCAACGTCCTTTGTCAAGACGCCAAAAATTGAGGTTGGCTGAAATGATTTTGTCCCATTTGACCAAGCAACCACTCGTGGATATTCCACTCCCCCGTTTAAAGGAGCCCATGATGCAGCTGGTCGGGTTATCTTCTGAGCTGCAACCATCCACAAATTACCCACAGCACTGTATGGCTAACTTCCAGGAAATATTCACTATCATTACTAAATGAGCACAGATTGGAAGTGTCCAACCACCCTTTGCCTGGTTAGCAAACCAGAGCTGCAGGTGTCCAGGAATTAAGCACAGGGTGCAGCCATCCAGGAATTACCCCTCGCCAATAAGTAATAATCCAGAAATCACTGAATCCCAAAACTGAAACTATGCAAATACATTTGCAGAGCTGCAGGTATCCAGAAATTATCCACTCCCCTGTATAAATGAGACAAAGCTTTATGTCATCCAGGAATTATCCCCTATACCCAGTCTTAATGTGCACATTATGCAGATGTTCAGGACTAATCTACTGTGAGGCAGCCATCCAGGAATTATCCGCCTTCATTTAAGGGGAAAAAGAACTAAAGCTGCAGATGTCCAGGAATTATATCCAGCCCTGTCGAAATGAGCAAGAAGTTCAGCATTCCTGAAAGCAAACGAGCTTAAGCAGCTTTCTTTCTGTCTACAAATAATGCAAACATGCATCAACTGGGAATGATTCACTGCACATGTCTAAATGACCAAAAGATGTAACTTTGAGAACAAATAACGAGAGCTGCAGGTGTTATTCACTGCCTTTAATAAGACGCAGAAGCCAGGATTTATGTGCTGCACTATTAATAAGAAGACGCCACAGTCATCCAGAAATTAAACACAGCCCTGTTTCAGTGAGCTCAACGTTTCAGGAATGATCTACTTAGCTTCTGCTTTCCAGATTTAACCACATGCCTTGTACTAACAAGCTTGAGCCACAGATGTCCAGGAATGATTCACTGGCGTCATCCACGAGTCATTCACTACAAAGTTGAATATTGCTGCTTTAAAAACAAACAAAAAATCCCTCATCTTTCCTGAAGTTGTGCTTTCTTTGAACAGCAGGGTCTTTCAATAACAGACGAGGACACGCACACACACACACACACACAGACACGCACACACGCGCACACACACACGCACACACACACGCACACAAAGACACCTCCTCCTGCTGAGTGATGATGAAGGGGCTGATGGGAAGGTGTTTCATCACAAAGGGGATCAATGTTGTAAGGGACAACACACACTCATAAAAAACACACACACTAACACAAATGCACACACACACACCCAGCGTGGTGGCACATTTAGGCGTAGGCGGTGAGGTACAAACCTCCAACCTCTAACCGATCGATAGGCGAGGACAGACACACACACACACACACACACACACACACACACACGCACACACACACACACACACACACAGGCTATATGGATGACCTTCCACTCTCTCCGATCGATGGAGGCCAACGTCGCAGAAACATCAGCGCTATGAGAGGAAGGAAGACAAATATTTCCCTTTAGTCTTTCTTGTCGCCCTCTCTTCTTCTTCTTCTTCCTTTTCTTCTTCATGGGTTTTAATGTAAAGCAGCAGACAGAGGTTTATAACTTTAAAACTAAAGATTCACGTTAGTTAGGACGGTTGCGAAGACAAACAGTCTTTATGCTTCTGAGTATTTGATGACTGGAAGTAAGCGAGGACTTCTGAGGAGTCTTCTGCATCAGGGTTGTATGAATAAATTGTTAATATCTTCTGTCAACTAGAAGTTCATTGTTTTATGCATTCAAGCATTTCTTTCTTTAGCATCTTTAAACTATCTAAATTGTTTAATGAACCTTTTCTGCAGCCCAAAGTGCTGCAGAGGAGGATTCTTATTGGCATGTTTCGTTGGGCACTGACGTCTATTTGTCTTCAAACATTTACTCGAGAAAAGGAGGACGTTTGTTGATGCAAAGGATTCATCTCGCTGTTTTCTCTGATTCTTTTTATAATTCCTAGTTACAGAGAAGGAAATGTGTCAGATCCTTAAGCTTAATTAATTTGATGCACTGAGTTTGAAAAGCTCAGAGTGTGAGATAAATGTATTTATGTGGGTCTATTCTATTTCTATAAGACCGATACACATAAACACTTAGTATGAATGTCAAAGGCGGGTCGGATCTCTGTCAGCCTCTCGCTCTCTCTCCATATCAAACAGGTGTTATTGAGCTGAATTTCATTATATCCGTCATCTCCTGCTGCTTTGAAGACGCTCCTGGGCGTCGCTGGGTCGCCGCTCGCTGAGGATTGAAATGACACTCAGCAGACACAACGCTGCCGTGCCCTGATCTGTTTTGTTGTTTTGGAGACGAGGGGGAGAGAGTCAGACCAGCACCTGTCTGTCACTAAAAGAACCTGTCTGTCAGGAGGAATGGGGGCGAGCGGGAGGATGAGAAAAGAAGAGGAGGAGAGGAGAGGAGAGGAGAGGAGAGGAGAGGAGAGGAGAGGAGAGGAGAGGAGAGGAGAGTAGAGTAGAGGAGAGGAGAGGAGAGGAGAGGAGAGGAGAGGAGAGGAGAGGAGAGGAGAGGAGAGGAGAGGAGAGGAGAGGAGAGGAGAGGAGAGGAGAGGAGAGGAGAGGAGAGGAGAGGAGACAAACTTAGAGGTGGTTGAGGCATGGGGAGGAGGGTAAAGGAAGGAAGAGGAGGAAGAGTGATAAAAGTAGATTAAGAAACATTTTGATAAAGTAGATGAAGGAGTGGGAGGTGGGAGGAGGGAAGTTTTGCACGGGAACACTTTGTCTGTTTTTATTTCCATGCATGCAAAAACACTTTTAACCCTCATTATATTTACTTTTCATAGTTGACGTTTGACTTCCTGTTTATTGCCAGGAATACTCACTTTCTTTATAAAGTATTTACACAGTGCATGGTGCTGGAAAACGCTGATATGACAGTTTGCTGCTGGGCAGTAACACTGAGTGGAGTGTCCACACGAACACTCGTTTGGGAAGTTTGGTCATCATCTAACGGGTGATACTGTTTCTAATGGTGGAAAGGTTTGTAGTGTTAGCTGGCACATGTCTGCGGCACAGTTTACAGAGCACACTGCTCAGATTTCTGTCAGATCTAGATAGCCAAAATATCTCCAAACTCCTGAAGTTGAGTGGAAGACTGGAAGCCTTCGTCGTCCTCTTCTTCTTCTGTTTAAAGTCGGGCGGCAACTAGCGATCAAAAGCACATTAGCGCCCCCTTCCCAGTGTTTGGGTAACAGATTCAATCTATCAAACTTTTATGAAATGTTTTCAATATTTCTAATGAGAGAAATGATATCATGATAACTTATGTTATTGTTTTGTCACCCAGGCCTGATCCAAACCTTTACTGCAAACCACGTCAACATAAAGCAGCCAGCTGTGTCAGGGTCCCTGTGCACTAAAGACGGTTTTTGTGCTGGCAGAACATTTTCAACACGAAACCAGTGCACCAGTGTTTACAGTGCTCAGCGTCCTGAGAGCAAAAACGCCCTCAGCTGTCTTAGTTAAAAAATGTTCAACTTTTGGAACAGTGCTGCACTCCTCAAAGTCACCTCTCTATCCCCGCCCAATCAGAATAAAGAAGGGGCGGGACTTCTGATATCAGCTTTGTCAACATCAATGGCGGAGAAGAAACCAATCCAACTCGTCTTTATGAGGGAACATATCCAAGTCTAGAGATGTTTGCTAATGCCAGGACACGACTCCTCAACATTATTTTCTTTGAGATATTTCTTTTAATAAAAATATTAAGCACAGAGCTTTTTTAAAACACACATAAAGGTCATTCTCCAGACATAGTGAAGACAAACAGAGTTAAAAGAAAGTTCAGCCTTTTGCACGAGCTATAAAGAAATACTCTCTGCAGTGAAGCTGAGGTTCAAACTAGTGCGGTCGATCCTCCAGTATAGAGTCATCGATGATTCTTTTGCTTTCTAAACTCAGAAATCAAAACAAATGTGCTGCACGTTTCAGCGTGCTAAGACTATGATGTTTAATATAACGGCTGTAAATGCATTAAGGTCGGGCTAAAATCAAGTCTACATTCCTTTTCAGAGAATTCAGTTTCCCGATGATAGCGTTGAACTTGAACTCAGCATTACAGCAGAGTCATGGATCGATGTAAACATTCGACTGAATTCACACAAAGGAAGAAACACCCAGACAAACATGAAGGTGGTGACACAAATCTATCAGAGCTGGTAAATATTTTGAGGCTTTTTATGGAATTCTGTTCGTCCTCGAGCACGGTTTTTATTTTCATAATATAAAATCAATAAGAGAGGAAAAGTGGGAAATCTATCCTTCTGCTCTCTTTTGTGTGTGCGTGTGTGTGTGTGTGTGTGTGTGTGTGTGTGTGTGTGTGTGTGCATGTGTGTGTGTGTGTGTCTGTGTGTGTGTGTGTGTGTGTGTGTGTGTGTGTGTGTGTGTGTGTCTGTGTGTGTGTGTGTGTGTGTGTGTGTGTGCATGTGTGTGTGTGTCATCTATATTTCGCTTGTAGGCAAACACTTAATATGTATCTCTACCTGTCACACACACACACACACACACACACCAAACTCATCTGGTCCTCACAGGATAGAGGAATGGGAGAGGAGAGGAGGCAACGGTCACCATGGCAACAGACAGAGACTCCCACACCCCCACCCACCTACACACTCAAACTCCTGTGGAAGAGTGGGGGTAGAGTAGCATAAAGTGTGTGTGTGTGTGTGTGTGTGTGTGTGTGTGTGTGTGTGTGTGTGTGGAGAGAGAGAGAGAGAGAGAGAGAGAGAGAGAGAGAGAGAGAGAGAGAGAGAGAGAGGAGTAAAAGCATTTCTCTGTGTGTGTGAGATAAGGTGTGTATGCATCTGTGTGTGTGTGTGTGTGTGTGTGTGTGTGTGTGTGTGTGTGTGTGTGTGTGCGCTAAGGTCAGACGCTCACTGTGGAATACGAATCTGTCATGGCTGACACACTTCCTCCTCTCTCTCTCTCTCTCTCTCCCTTTCTCTCTCACTCACCCTGCCCTTCGCTTGACCCTCCTGTCTCTAACTCTTCTACCCCTCACCCCCCACCTCTCTCTCTCTCTCTCTCTCTCTCTCTCTCTTCCCTCATCCATCCATATCCTCCCTCTTTCTTTTCTCTTTCACCGTCAACAGGATTGTGTCGGGCGATTTCATTTTATCTCTTATCCTCTCTCTTCTTTATTACTCTCTCCTCCTCATCCTCTCTCTTTCTCTCGACACCCGTCTTTATCATCCCTCTTCTTTTTCTCTTTTCCAGCAGACCGAAAATTATCTGCCATGACTATCCCTCTCTCGCTCTCTCTCTCTCTCTCATGTCGCCGTGCAGATGTCACTTTACTTCCATTACGTTTTAAAAATGAGGAGTGAAAAGAAAAGAAGAAAAGCGGAAAAAAAGGAACTGTCATAAATCCATCACATTAACGTGCCATTAAACGTCAATCAAGCATGCTGCTCTTTTTACAATTACTTTTCTTTGACTATATAACTTGGTTATTAAAGTCGCCCCTCCCTGAGATAAAGCTGACACTTTAAATAAACCTTGTTTTTAAAACTCTGAGCAAGCCACATTTCATGCTTTGAGATAAATGGTAGAAACTAGGGATGCAAATTTCAGTCATTTTTCTTAACCGATAGTTGAACACCTTCACGATCAATTATCGATTCATCATTGATGCACAATGCAGAGCACGTCTTTTTCCCCCTTTATGTTTTATTGAAACCATTACAGCAGCACAATAGTTACTTAAAACATGAATTCATTAAATACAAACAGTTTGAACTCATAAAACAAAAAGGCTCTCTCTCTCTTTTAAACGTACGTCTGACCTTATTGAACGGCGCTGCTAACGAAACGCCAAACGTTGCACTACCGCCGTTTCTAGACTAACAAGGCTGACCGAATGAAACGCTTTTTTAAAATCAACATAAAGTTCTGTATTAAAGTGAAATAAAACCATCTGAGCCTCTTCACAGTACACTTCATTCTTCTGCTTTGTAGGCAAATTAACACATCTGCACGTTCAGGAGTGAGCTGTGAGCGCATGAAGTACTCTACTCACTTTAACATATCTACGGTCTGGTGTTTGTTTTTAAAGAAAGATGAGCTTATCTACGTGATCGGGGCTGAGTCGTGTGATCAGTCTATTCATAATAAGTCCAGCTGCAGAAACTCTTTCTGCTGACCGCTTCATCTTCACCTCACTTTCCTCAGTACGGCTTCTTCCTTCAGTCGTTTTCTGAGTTGCAAAGTTGACGGACGCCCTCTTTGGTATAAAATGGTATTACATGTGAACGCGGGTAAAATTGTGAACGGCTTGTCGGTTCATACATTTTTAATCGGTTAAATTCTTAACGGTGATTAATCATCAACATCCCTAGTATGCACTTAAAACAGATGAAGAAGGAGAAATGAGGAGAAGCTACTAAAGTACACAGACTGGACTGAGTCTGACTGACACACACACACACACACACACACACACACACACACACACACACACACACACACACACACACACACACACACACACTCAGTGACCCACTTTGGTCTCCCTCAGGACAGAGTTTAGACACTTAAACATGAACAACAAACACTTTCTCTGCTTCCAGATGAAGTAGCAGGGTGAACAATAACAACAGCTACACAATGAGACGATCTTTACTAACTGAGGGAAGCGTTATATGGTGGAGTTTACATGAAAACCATTCGACTCCCAGTCTAAGAGGACGATTCCTGCCCAGTCATAAACGTATAACCAGAACCAAACATAAACCTGCATGTGTTCCTGGGCTTTTGTTTTGTGTCCGTCACTATCCAGTTGCCTTGTTTTGTGTTTGTGTTCCTCCGATTCTGCAGCCAATTATCTCCTGAAGCAACATCAATTGACGTGGTGACCTTTAAGACTTTGCATCCCTGCAGAATGACAGCATCAGTTGTTTTTGCAAGTGCCCGAAAAAATGGCATCTATTGATATTCGAGAGGCAAAGCTCTTAAGGGGCCACATGGATTAGAAGAGGAGGAGAACAGAAGAATGCAGGTGATGTTTTCATTGAGCGACAGAGTTACTGCAGGGAGGAGGCTCTTTGAGGCTTCAACAAGAAATAAGAGGTTCAAGGATAACTCTTGTAAAGTTACACCTTGACACTTTTATTTAGTAGGGTTACCTGATGAAGCCATGCAGGCCAAACCTGTTGTTTGAATCTTCTCATTAACTGTCAAGATGATGTTTCCTGCCATCACCTGCACCTAGATATACTGTAAGTGCTGACAGTGCTGTGCACAGGGCATCATGACTGTTGTGAAGTATTTGAGCATTTAAAGGCAGGGTTGGTAATTTCCTCCAGATCCACTTTTTAAGATGTTGGTTGAATTTGTCTTTAGGTCCTGACAGAAATTAATAACTCATGTGCTCTGAAAAAGGAACAAAGAAAATCCGTCATCTGTAGCAGTTGTAAGCCTGTAAAAACTTTGACCAATGTCTGCCCATTCATCGGAGGAAGCAGCAGAGGCGTTACAGCGATGAGGCGAGATCGGTGGAGAACAGCGCTGTGTGTGTGCATATGTCTGAGTGTGTGTGTGTGTGTGTGTGTGTGTGTGTGTGTGTGGAGCTCTGCTGTTTCTCACCGATTTGCATCCTTAACGCCGTAACACAGTGTGACGACACACAAGCTGAGACACCAATATTACAACAGTGGTTTGTGATATTTTTGAAGGCATCGTTAAATGCTTTACTAGTGATGATGAACAAATGCTATCCCCTTTTTTATTTGAAGAACTTGTTACAGCCTTTTATGATATGAAATCAACAGGACGAGTTCTTCATCTCGTCATCCCGTGACCTCATCAGAAGAGATGCCGTCACAGATGAGAACGTGGACGCAGGTTTTGTGAAACAAGAAGCAGCATAAGGGGAATAAGTGAACAGGATTCCAAGTTGTCC
>CM036549.1:3095376-3182876 GCA_020745685.1 Tautogolabrus adspersus | reverse complement strand
TCCCGTCACAGCACACTCCAGCTCGATGTCGGTGGACTCGTAGGCGTACGTGTTGGTCGGGTAGTTGAGGAACTGAGGCGGCACTGCAGAAACACACAAACAACATCACAATTACCACAGAGAAACTTTTAATTCCACCATGTCTCTCCTGTGTGTGCGTCAACAAGTGAGCTCCAGGGTTATCACTGGCAGCGTTGTTGTTCAGAATAACTGTCGATTTTTCCTTCAGGACTCTTTCACACTAGTGAGTTTCTGTAACAGCCTCAGTTGATTGTAAACTAATTAACATAATTACAATCTGAGTCGTGAGCTTATTACCGAGGAGAAGAAAGTGTCTGATCTCATTAGCCTCCGTGGATCATTATCTGTTGATTTTCTTGTCATTTGAGTTGATTTGATTTGACCTTACTTTGCAAACAGACAGCTTAGATTGAAGTCGTAGCTCAGAGTCAAACTAAAGGACGACAGCAGCAACAGATTCAAGAACATTGAGCTTTATATATATCACATCTTTAAAACGCTGGAGGGAAGGAAACTGCTTCTTTGACTTCTTTGTTGGATTTTCTTTGGAGGACAGTTATTAATAATGTTTACTGTGTTTAAAAAGGATTCCTGTTCAGATGGAAAAGTTTCCGGGAGAACTAAAATGTCAGATTAAGTTTTAAGGAAAAGTTTTCACATCCAGACTAATGAATCCATCAACATTGATATCGGCCCTGTTGACAGACATCAGCACATCGGCAAATAATGTGGCATGAGCCGATGTCATAGCCCATTTCTATTTGTTCTGCCAAATCCATTTAATGCTGTCATCTAGTACACCTATTGATTCAGAAAAAAAGGTTTGTATCAGTCAGATGAAGTCACCTGTTGGACAATGTCGAGGAAATTATCGATGAGAATGGATCAGCATCACACCTCTGGTTCAGTGTAATGCTCAAACATAACTCACAAATTCTTCCAAAGCCTTTGCATATATTGAAAAAGATCATTATCAGGGTCGTGTCATATTGACCCACCTAGACTAATCTGTGACGTCCAGGAGCTTGGAGTGAACAACAACATCCTTGCAGATTATCAGGAAGAAGTGTTGAGACTCTCCCAGCTGTCCTTGGTCTCTAAACAAAGCTGAACTGTGCCAGGTCTGACTGACATCAGGAACAGTGAATTAACCTAATGATTTTATACACATTTCTGTAAGCACTTACAGAAATTCCACCACAGACAAACTCTGACTTGTTGTCATGTCAAACATGAGAGAAAATGTCGGCATAGTGGGAGTTTTACACCAAAAGAAGTTATGAGGACAAACATCGGTATTGGCATCGGATAAAATGGTTATTATTGGTATCGGCCCTGAATTTCCCAATCAGTGCATCTTTATTTCTTACTGTTTACATAAATACAACTTCAATGAAGGACTGGAATGACATGACAAACTGGAAATCTGGCTCTGAATGTCAGACAGACATGTGGAATATGATCGATGTTTAAGGGTAATTACCCTGGAATTTCAAGAAATGCCTCAAAGAACGTCATTGCATCAACATGGAGAGGGCTGGGAGGAGGGTAAAGACATGGAAACTCACTCCTTTGTGATGTTACAATAAGCTGCAACATCATACAGTCTATGAGACACACACACACTATCACTGAATAGCGAGTTTAGCTAGGCTATTTAGCCATGAGCGACGACGCGAGAAGCAGCACTGTTGCGACAGAAATGTGGTTTGAAGTCGAGGACTTCTCTCCTCCAGAGTGTCCTGTTGGCCATGACCACGGCGGTCCAGAGTCGTATCAGTTTGAACCATTAACACAGTTGGCGAGTGCTGAGACAGCCGACGCTGAGGACAGGGAGGGGCAGGAGAGGATGGGGGTCGTCTCTGTGCTCCCTGGAGGATTTGAATGTTATAGCTTTAACCCCCTGACCTTCCAATTGAAAGACGACTCTACCACTGAGCCACAACCGCCAAATTATAATAACAATTGCTTGTGTTTTTTTTTTTAAAGCTCAACATTTGCGATGAAAAATACATTTGACACTGTTAATAGTTGATACAAATCAGAGAGACACAGAAACAGTCTCTTTAGTGAATTCAGTAGAAAATTAAGCAGCATTGCAGCATTTTTACCCTCAGGAGTTGGTTGATTGGCAGACGTAAGAGGAGGAAAATACTTTACTTTAAAACGACTTTATACATTATGCAAACACGAATCTAAACATAAGGTATCAATCATTTAATTGTCTCAGCAAGAGAGCAACTAAGTGCACAGAAAAGTTTGATTAAACTTTGAAGAACTTTATTACCCATCGTCCACAAACAGAAACTTTTTGACCGATATAAACGTGGTCAGAAAGGTTATGACAGCTGGTAAACTGTCTACAGGTTGACTACATCCTAAACACTGGGGGGGGAGGGAGGGGGAGGCGGAGGAAGGGGTGAGGTAGCTGCCATGTTCCAGCTCTGTTGTTGTTCAGTGTCGACGCTGAGAGCAAGGATGTGAGGCAGGAGCCATTTTGAGCCTGAACAGACATGAGAACGAAGCCTGAAGGGCCTCATGTAGCAGCGAGCGCCACGGTGACACCGTCAGCGCTGTGAGACAACAAACAATCTGTCTGTCAGCAAACACAGATACACAACAAACCACACACACACACACACACACACACACAAAACCAGAAGAGGAATGTCCTGTAACTGTCAACAAACAGACACCCACATATTCATGATGTCACGGCTTCCTGAGCACTGATAAATATAAACAAACACAGAGAGAGGAGCGCGCCGACACAAGAATATAACACACAGAGTTCATCGTCGAATACGTCAGGACAAAGGAAAGGAGGGATGGAAGGAAGGACTGAAAGGAAGGAAATATGATAACACTTTCTACCTGACCACAGTCTATAGCTAACAGGTCATGAATCAAAGAAAAGAGAGGAGGAGATACAAAGAAAAGCAAAGACGCTTGAGACAGAAGATAAGTGGATGGACTAGAAGAGAGAGGGAATCAAATATGGAAAAGATAGAAAAGGACGAGAAAGATGGATGAAAGAAGAGAAAGAAACCGAAAGAGAGGAAGGTGTAAAGTTAGTAGAGGAGGCGAGTTGTGTGTCTCCATCGATACATCATTATGTGGAGGTGTAACTTTATCAGCGCAGTAATGCTCTAATTAAGAGGCAACGATTTCCTTTAAAGTCAGGGCTGCTTCAACACAACATGTTCACAATGATACACACACACACAAACACAGAGTGCTTCACAGTGATACACACACACACAAACACAGAGTGCTACACAGTGATACACAAACACAGAGTGCTACACTGTGATACACACACACACAAACACAGAGTGCTACACTGTGATACACACACACAGAGTGCTACACAGTGATACACACACACAGAGTGCTACACAGTGATACACACACACACAAACACAGAGTGCTACACAGTGATACACACACACAGAGTGCTACACAGTGATACACACACACACAGAGTGCTGTGGCTCAGTTGGTAGAGTCGGCCATCTCTCAACTGGGAAGTCAGGGGTTCAATCCCCAGCTCCTGCAGCCACATGTCCGATGTGTTCTTGGGCAAGAAACTTAACTCCAAGTTGCTGCCGCTGCTTCAGCATCGATGGGTAAATGTGTATCGATGAGTTTATGTATAATGAATGGGATTAGTTAATAGATGGAAACTTTACACAGCAGCCTCTACCGTCAGTGTGTGAATGTGTAGGTGTGACCTGCGGTGTAAAAGCGCTTTGAGTAGTCAGATAGAGAATTAGACTGAACACCGCAAAAACTAGAGGAGGAATCTGAACCAATCAGAATCCTCTGTAGACAATAAGGTGGAGTAAACTCTATGTTTAGCCCATTTCTGTTCTACTCAATGCTAAAAAAGAAAACGCCATTCAACAATCTCCCTCGTTACTCTGGACGGCGGCTGCTATGTGACCGATTACCCAGCAGCCTTTGTGTCTGGGGAATTCCCAGAGTGTCCACTGATTGTTTAGATGTGTTTTTTTTTTCTGCAGAGCTGCAGGTGTAACACTGATTACCTGGTCATCTGAGGGGACGTGTTAACAAAAGCATTTGTGTTTCCAGGCGGCTCTTTGTGTTACAGGCGGGGTTGCCGCGATGATACAACTCTACACCCGGCTGGAAACAGCTGAGAGCAGCCATTCATATGGAAATGAGACACCTTTAACAATCAGTTGACCTCCAGCACACACAACAAGTCTGACTCCACCTGGTCTGTAAACACACACCTTCACCTGGATCATCATTTAGAGCAGATTTGGTTTTAATAAAGATGATAAAGTGGTAATGCAATCTGATAAAACAAACGCAATTTTAAAACAATAAGGAGAGAATGTGCTATTGTCATCCATCTCTGCCTAACACACAAACCCACACAAACACACACACACACAGTAACACACACACACACACACACACACACACACACACACACACACACAGTAACACACACACACACATACACAGTATCAGTAATGTGGCCTCTCGAGCTGCACCATAATAACTTCCACTCAGCATTCAAATGGAAATCAGCTCCATCGTCCATTTAAACGAACATCTGCTGCTGTGTGTGTCTGTGCAAGAGTGATGATAGCACCCAGTGAAGGACATTCACCGTTACCCACAAACACACACACACACACACACACACACACACACACACACACAGCTTAACACTCAAACACACAAACACTGAGTCTGAGTTAAATTGTCGTTGTGCGAAAAGAACTCGTTAGCCGCCTCTTTATATCTGCACTTAACCACCAATTATTTGTCATTAAGTGCATCCATGGAGACTTACTGCACATACTAACACACACACACACTTACCTTATCAGTCACTCTGGGCATGATGTCGGGAATAGTTAACGAGCTGTTTAAGCCACAATTATTCGAGAGTGACGCGCTAACGTTGTTGTTAGCTGAGCTTCAGAGAGCTCAGTCTGTACCACCTTTGTGTCTATGCATGATAACAAACTCCTTCTCTTTCCCTAATAAATATGTTTCTGGCAATCTAAAATCACTTTGGTTTAAACTGTTTTTTATTCCTCTTGCAGGGCGCCTACAAATATGTAATGGTCACTCCAGTTTTTGCGTGCATGAAGTTCGGGAACTAAGAAAAGAGATTTTTAAAGTGAAAGTTTTAAATCAAAGCAACACAGTCCAGCTTTTCCTCATGTTACGTCTCCAATGACTTGACTTGACAATGATGTTTTCACACATGCATGAAATTCCTGACAGCCTCTTGGTCAAATTTCCACATGAAATAGGGATGAGCGGATTCACCCCAAGCTAGCTAAATGATTAAATGACACGGCGCGCAACTAATTAATCAGCTCCATACTCCTTTCTTCTCACCAGTATGGTATTTTCATTCATTTGTTGATACTGTGAATATCTCCAATTACAAGTAGAATTGATATAAAGGCAAAACACTGTCATTAGTCCCCCAACACGTCTTGTCCCCTGAGATCCCTCACTCCTGTCTGACAGGGAAAATTTCCCGCCTAGAATGATCCGGAGTGAATGTGTGAAAATGGCTCAAGACAAACTTAAAAGAATACATGTTTCTTAATTTCCATTCATGTTATTAACAGCATGACTTCACTATAATCCCTCTGCCTGTTAACCCTGTGGAACGGACCTCCCGCGGGCGTCTGCTTGAAAGCATTGTTTGCATAATCCTGTTCAAATTGTACTGAAACAAATACTTTAAAGGCTTAAAGGGGACATGTTGTGAAAATCCACTTTGATAGTGTTTCTGAACATTTATTTGGGTAACCTGAGTGTCTACAGATCCACAACATGTGAAATAAACCCATCCAGTCCTTTGTTTGTGGTCTGCATAAGTCTTACAACACAGAGAAAAATGCTCAGTCTCAGCCTTGTGATGTCACAGTGGGATTCTGGTAAAAAAAAATACCCTCCCCTCCCCTGGTATCTCCACCCATGGACTCCACCCCCAGCTTAGAGCAAAACTTTTGCGCAAGTCCGCCATTTTTATTCTCACTAGCGAAGGAGTGATGTCTACTGGGAAAACTCAGGGGGGGCTTATTGCATTTAAAGAGACACACACACACACACACACACACACCAAAACGGAGCGTTCTGAGAGAGCTGGTTTATACAAACCTCCTCTGGTGCTTGATTCATGTTATATTTTGACCAAAGCACAGCACAGATGTTTCAGTAAGACCACAGGGGACTGTTTGAAAAGGTGGAAAAGGGGGATAATATGTCCTCTTTAAGACTTCATTCTTCCTGTAACAGAAAGCTACAATCTCTTTACGATCGTAATTGTTTTGATTGAGAGCCCCCTGGTGGATGAACTATACATACTGTGCATTTAAAGGTCCCATATTCAGCTTTTTCTGGTTTATATGCTCTTTAGTGTGTTTTCCAGGTGTCTTGTGCATGTTTAGGCACATCTATGTGCAAAAATTCAAAGTCTGCGTAAACGCGGCTTCTCCTACCTCCTCCTGTTAGCAGTAGCAGTAGCAGCATGTAACGCTCGGTTCTAGCCCCCCTCGTTGAAAATTGCCGTGTGATATCACACTGCGATGATGTCACTGATCCAAGCCCATTGGCTCGTTGTAGCAAGCAAACTCATGCTGCACATTAGCTGAATTCCAAATATGGTAAAAGGGGCGTAACATTTCCGAGAATTGTCCGAACGACTGACCAATTACAACAGAGCAGATCGGCCAACCAATCAGGTCAGACTTGGCACACGTGGGGACCCTGCTCGGGGGGGAATCAGAGCGTTGCCAACACTGGCAGATGAGACGGGCTGCATCGATCGGCAGTACATGAAAACAGACACTTTTTCCGAACATTAGCGATTGTGAACGTACTTTAGTAGGCACATAAATTAGATATATGAACCCCAAAAAGGGCATGATATGGGACCTTTAAATGTAGCAGAGTAGAGAAGCATCAAATCAGAGATACATCGATATCTTCCCCGCCCACTGAGGACTGCTGTAACTGTGGTAAATTAGATGTTTCCAGACACATTCAACAGCTGAAAAAGTAAGTTTGTTTTTTTATTCAGAGTCTGTCGAGAGTTTATAGAACCAATTTATTCAGTGTTGTGCAGCTGGAGAAAACCAGAAACCTCTATTTGTCCTTGTCAATGAAAAAGTATTTGTTTTCCTACCAAAAGTGACACTGAAAAGTAATTATTTTCTCTCAAACTGAGGCACCTCTCCTGTCTGTGAGTGAAGAGATTTGTTTCAGCACCAACAGACACCTCCTCATTACAGGAGGCACACTAGTGTTTGCAGCCAGCTGCTGAGCCTTTCCTTGTGCTCTTTTTACATGAACATTCATTTACAAGAGGCAGCGCAAAAATGATCAGAATTTTAATCAATCTGCAGATCAATATTTGGAAGAAGGCAGGGACAGATGTGTGCCTGAAACTCTCAAACACCCAGAAAAAGAAAACAACAGAATGTGAGGAGAAGAAATGACTGATGTTGATCCTAAATAATAATTATATCTTTGAATGATGCATGTTTTGATTATAATTATCAGAGAGAAGTTATAAGTACAATGCGGAAGTGCAAAATCCTGCAGTTCGTCGAGTGTCCACTTGAGGCTGGCGTCAGGAACCTCGGACGTCACATACACACCACAGCCCAAAAAGTCGTTTTTACAGCATAAATTAACATGTTCACGGCCTGGTACAAAAAACGAAATAGGTCTGACTAGTTATTGTCATCACTGGCACACACTACAATTTCATTAAACGGCTCCGTTTTGATTTTATGAACGATATGTGTTATCCATAGTTAGGTGCATCGCTGACATGACTGAAAGGTGGGCGCGATGTAACGGTTCGTCGAGAGGCTTAAAACCCGCCTCAGCTCCAGCTCACTGAGGGTAAGTTGACTGAAAGTTAGTGAGACAGCATTTTCAGCATGGTGGCTGCTGCTGATGAGCGTCCTGAGCCCCCTGCAGGAAGAGATGGCTGACGTCACTCAGGCTTTGTCCTTTAATATTTACAGTCTATGGTTGTATCTTATAAGCGCCGCCTCCTCAACACATGGGACATCGGTCAAAATCCAATAAACACTTTAATAATTTTCAAACATGGTTTCTGTCATTATACTTAGTTAATGCTGATTTATGTCCATGTGTTGATGTTCCTGTGAAGTTTAGCTGTCATTAGTTATTTAATGCTATAAAAAAGGGTTATAACACCATGATTGACAGCTCTATTGACGAATGGGGCTCCTGCAGCGCTGTGTGCACCAAGTTATTATCAATGTAGAGGAGAAACATGAGAGGACACGTAACGAGCACTAACACAAGAATCATTGGACTTTCCAAAACCCTGAGTGTCTGCTTCAAACCGACAAGAATCTGTCCTGATGTGGACTGAACACACCTGAGGGATCTTTGACGTTTTATCAGTACAGTAAATCTTGAGTTTGGTACGCAGACTGGGCAGGACGTCAATACTGAAGCTGCACCAGCTAATGCCTTCTGCTGCTTTTAATGATGACAAAAAACTCCTCTTATTGTTTTCTCCAGGCTGAACTCGAGAAATTGAGGACAGCTGGGTGTTTGGGATTTCTCCTCAGCTGCAGATCTGCAGGATGACACAGCAGATATGAATGGCGTCTAATTAGCTCTTTGTCATCGTCGCTGACCTACAGAGCTGACTCAAATCATGTCAGATCAGCACCCTGTTCTTCCTGCTGATAGACTGAGACACCAGAGGCCCACCTCACCTGTCCTCCCCACAGCTGGAGCTGTCTGTAAGGACAAACAGGTGAGGGCCGGTGTGAAGGCAATCTCTGCAGACAAACAGGCAGGAAACAGGAGGTGAGAGAGTGAGCAGTGTAAGGTTAAAGAGCGAGCTGCAGCCTAAAGCACGAAGGTTAAAGTGACAAAGGAGGTGAGAAAAAACAGTAGATTAACCTCCAAATCTGAACTCACCTCCAGCTGGCAGACAGTGCTGTTTTACATAATAGCTCTCCAAAACAAAAAGACACACAGATGGAGGGATTAAAGACGGAGATCACAACGATACAGAGTGCGACCTGAGCGGCATGAGGGACCGGGGATATCCCAAGATTCATCACAAACATCCAAACAATCTGCAGCGCCGAGAGAGGCGACAACAGATGTTATAAACCGAGCAGATGTCTGAAAGTCTTCACCTCAAGCTTTTCACTTTCATGTCTTACTTTCATGTTGCGACGAGCGGAGACGTTTAAAGCACAAGGTCGCACAAGGTGGGCGATGTTTGATAGTCAGCTGTTGACTTTAAGCTCCAGCAGAGAGGATGACGAGTAAAACCCCGAGCGGGTCAGTGCTGTCGGGGTCAGGTCACGTTAAAAGTACACGTTAAGTCCTCTTTTTTGTCCCCTCTGTGACTTGATTGAGTTCAAATCCTGGATTACAAAGCTTAAGAGACAAAGGCAGGGCAAGTTGATTTGATTCGTCTGCAGGGAGTCAGCAGCCGCATTAAAAACCTGCGATCAGGCAGAAAGAAATGAGCAGCCGCACAGTGGACAGACTGAGGCAGATTAAACAGTCTGAACATACATGACAGAAGAGCTGGCAGCGCTTTAATCTGTAGCAGCACCGGATAGTTCATAAAGACGTGCTTTCACTAAGTGAGGGAAGACGTGGGATTAAGACACAAAAGATGATGAAGAAAAGACGGCTGCTGGAGCAGGACGTCGCGGGATTAACAGTGAAAGACATTTGGAAGATTGTTACTTTCTGCTTTGTTATGAATGAAAGTTATCAACCATGATGGGAAACATTTTCTGAACAGTTATAAAAGCACTTACAATTCTCAGAGAGAGAATCTGTTTCCTCTCAAAACCTGAACTACCACTCCAAAGTGTTCTGATGACGAGGGTTTTACTCTTTTGTTGTTGTAAACTGTGTCCTGATTCTCAACCAGATCGGTGAATAAATGGGGGGAAAGAAAAGACCGACGGAGAGAAAAAGAGATTGATGTGATGTATTGATTGCAAATGGACTGTGTGCAAGGTGTTAGAACTGTGATAATGGAGGTGAGTTTAATTCTCAGGTAATATAATGATCATGCATCTGCAGTTATATTGTGTTTCTTTTGTTTGATGCCCAAGCACTAATTAACGCTTAACTTACGTCGTAACGTCTTTGTTGTCTTAAAAGTATTATAAAACATGAAATCTTTGTCAGAGTTGAACGAGCATTTCAGAGCAAATCTCCCTTCATAAACACCAGGTGCAACGCTACAAAGTCTGTAAAGAATCAAATCAAAGTTTGCCTTTGATGGACAGGAAAGACTGTCTTAAAGCTAATGAACACATGGCATGTTGGATAAAATATTGACATCATATAGCCGTTTTCACATCTGCACTCTGGATAATATCTAGATCATTTCAGGAGGACTGCTCTGGAGATTCTCCTGACCTGGCTGTTCACATAATGCTCCTCACAGCGGGAGACTATCTCTGTCAGACAGGAGGGGGGGCGGGGGGTCTCCTGAGGGAAGACGTGACGTAAAAAAACAACGTGGAAGTCGCGTCTCTGTTGCTTCATCAGCTACTTCCACGCTATAATGAGAATATTTGTCTTTATATCAATGCTTTGTGTAGTTCAACAGAATCACAATATGAACTAAAGAGTGGAGAACAGAAAACGTAACGCAGCAGGTTCATCAGAGCACGGAGATCGTAGCGGTCGCGTGCAGACAATCTATGCACCGTGCAGCAGTCACAGGATATAAACGTCACTCCCCCCTCCCATTGGCTCGAGGTGAATTCTCCGGAGAATATCCTGCTGTGTTCTCACCTCAGCTCACTCGGAGTTGCTGCGGAAACAAAACTGGAGGTCTGGCAGGATAAACGCCAGGTGAAGTCTGAGTGAAAAATGTGTCTGTTTGCGTTCACGCATGCAGCTCCTCCTGGAAATATCAGGAGTTTTTCAGGAGTTTTCTGCAAGTGTGAAAGCCCTATAGTCAGACATTTTAAATGTTGATGTTTATATAAATGAGCCAGCAGTGCAGGAGGAGTACAGGGTATAGTGGAGGAACCTCTTCTTTCCCAGTCATCTCTCTCTCTGTTTAATAACAAAGAAACAGTCAAATGTGTTTCAAAGTTAAATTGAGGCCAAAGTCACTTCAAAAGGATCCAGCTGTGACTCAGATTTCCCCCACAGGCGCCAGAAAGTTTCATTTAATCATATCAAATTAAAAGCTTATTTTTAAACACATCAACCTACTTAAGGATGAAGATTTGTAGGGATGGACGGATGAGCGGAGGAAAAACAAAAGAAGAAAGGATGGTAAACACAGCAGCACTGGCACCTCACTTACTGTTACATTCATTATTTATTCATTAGCCTTTTGAGATTTTAATTTCCTTGTTGCCTTCAGCTCCTCATGACACCTCAAATTAAATTAAAGTTTTTTTCCGTTATAAGAACAGTTTCAGGGATGGCGTTTTCTTCACCGCAGTGTTGAGCTTTTTGGCCGTCTGTTGATTCAGATTGGCTTAAAACGCCTCAGTCTTGGCTGGACTGATGGACATATTGGCAGACTTAAATCCTCCCTGTGTATTAGTGAAGACTGGCCTATCTCTGTGGGGACTCTGTGACCCCGCCCCCTCGCTCTCCTCTCTCTCTTTCATGTCTTTCAGTCTTTTTTCGGGCGAGCGGCGGCAGGCCGGCCGGTGGCTCAGCGGGGGAGTTTGGCAGCTTGTTAAATGTTTTCTGAAACACCCACAGTAATTCACAGAGCCTGTAATTAATCAGGAGAGGAACCCCGCGGGCCGCGGCGAGGAAAGTGTGTCTAAGCGTGTGTGTGTGTGTCTTCTTTCCTAGAGAGAGACTTTATGATACCACAGCGGAGAGCGACAGACAATCACAGCAGACCACAGAGACTAAACCAAACTGTGTTTTAAAGCTTTGAATTAGTCAGAGTGTGTGTGCCTGTGTGTGCGCGCACGTGCCTGTGTGTGTGCGTGCATGCGTGTTAGGGGATTTAGCGGTGAATGGGAGAGTATGTTTTAAGATGCATTAGCAGTGCTTCATTAAACAACAAGCCACTCTCCTCTTAAATACGAGCGTGTAAAGAGACGTTTCAGATGTTTCTGCACGGCAGGATGAGCTCAGTCAGGTTACAGTGTCAACATTCATATTCTGCAGCGACTCTATTGTATTGTGATTTGATCAGAGGCATGTCACGAGTGCTGAAACGTGTACAACATCACCGAGACTCGTTGCATCAAGTAGCCTAGTGGTTAACTATTTAAATTGAGGTATAATGTTACCCTAATCAAATAAGAAGAACATGTGACCTGAAGGATCACGAATATGAAGAGACAAGGACGAAAACATTTTCCATCTCTCAGTTAAGCCTAAAGCTAAAGAAGAAACCTTCAAAACTCTAAATGACATCGATCCATCTAATCCCTTCTTACATATGAGATTTCACTTGATTAATAACTCATGTGGATTTTGTGAAGGGGGGACATAGTAGAACATCTTCCATAATGAACTGAATTTGGCGAGCATTTCAGAGCTGGTTTGATTCCAAAGATTTCATAAAGCACCCTCTAAATGTAACTTCAATTAAAACTGAAGTCAAGGTTCGGTTATAGCTCGATAAAGCCATTTCATTGGACTACTGACCTTGTCACTGTAAACAAGCACAGAGGGAGAATCAATTTATAGACAGAGGTACGGCCAATCCGGCTACAGTAGGTGGTGTTATGTCACCTTTCAGCTTTGGACCTTCTTCGGAAAAGCAATGCACACGTATTTGGTGGAAGTTCTGGGTAAGAGTCTGCAGCAGTCATGGTGAGCGAGTGGGCGGGGCGATGACATTGTTCACATTGATTGGAGAGTCTCTGCTTTATACTCGTCACTACTCGTCGAAGACGCCTGTATGATGTTTTATGTGTTGATGTTGTGGAGACGCCCTTGATACTAACACAGAAACAGTCACCATTACTGAACACTCCTCCTCCTCCTCCTCCTGTAAGCTCTACCCAACCAACTCCCTCACCTAAACCAAACTGAGTATTTCAAGCCGTTAGTGCAACCAAACAAAAGCAATCTCATGCTGTGAGGTGAATGTGTGAGGGGTAACATATTCCTTGTCGAGAAAATGTCCGGAGTTCATGTGTGAAAGAGGCTTATAACACTGTTATATCACAATAAGACTCTAGCAGCTCTATACAGTAGCTGTCCATCAGCAGGTGGTCACTTATAATCCGCTGTATGGGCTCAACCCTCACGCGAGTACATGGAAGTCTCTTGTCCGCATTGTGGGACTTATTTTTCCATTAGCATCCAGCGTTAACACCAGCAGCGTCGCCGACAGCAGCACTCTGAATATGAGTGATAGCTGCAGCTCCCGCTCTGTTTCTCGCTGCTTTCATTAAGCCGCTAACAGGAACCAGCTAATGAGCCGGGCTGCACTCATTATTATGGGAAACAACACACACATTCGTTATCCTAATCATCTAATCATGGTCACTGCCCTGTGGAGTCAGAACACACACATCTCCATACATCAGCACACCGAGGACATCCATCAGCATCTAACTGCCTCCGATTGGAAAAACAGAGTGTAATGGGGCATAATAGCACAACATATTTCTTTTTTTATTAGTTTAATCGAAATGGAAGATTCAGACTGGAGGAGGGAAACCGTCCACGATCGCCAACTTAAAAAAAAATGTCTTAATGTGCTTTGGTAGAGTTTGACATCCAACATAAACTGTGCTAAACATGTTGAACTCCTCCTGCTAATCTTTGGCCTCAGAATGAAAAATTAACTGTTTCAAAAGGAAATAAAAACCACAGGCATTGTTCCAAAATCCTTCAATATGCAGTGCAGAGAAAACTGAGTTCATGGTTTATATAAAATGTGAAATTTACACAGAAGTAATGCCAATGTGGAAGTGCTAAAACCTGCACTTCCCCAAGTGTCCACTTGAGGCTGGCTCCAAAATGGCCGTGTGGGGGTGCCTTAAAACCGCCTACCTTCTCTGGTCCAAACAAATCCAGACCATTCAGGACCAGAATCTAAAGTTAGAAGGAGGACATACTGGCTGCTGCATTGTTGTCAGAGAAGCCAGCACTTCAACATAGCATGTTTCCTTGTGGCGCTTTTTAACATGGGTGCTAACCTTAATTGGGAATCCTTTTTGAGCCAGCCTCAAGTGGACACTCGAGTAACTGCAGTTTTTTGCACTTCTGCATTAGCTGGATTTTTAAACCCAGAGGTGCCGCTTGGTATTTTCTTCCTGTGTGGCAGCACTTTAGCGTATACATTCAAATGAAAGCCTGTTTAAAATATAGGAGCAGCTCTGAGCAGCAGGGCAACATGAGGAGTTGTACTGAAACTTTTCCTGTCAGCTTGTATACTGCCATGTTTTTCTTCTGAACCAAACCTCCCTTAATATGTAGAAAAAAGTGCCTAAATGCACCGTGTGAGTAAACTCTTCAACTTGTCAAAACTATTAATTTTTGCAGATGAGGCAGCGGGAGATAAAAGGCAGACAGATGGAGGGATAAATAAATAAATCCAGAGTGGATTCACAGATAGCTGCAGGCTCACCATGATAAGAAAACCCTCCGTTTAAATCCACGTCTGCTCTGAAATGTTTTTATCTACGAGTGTTTAATGGGAAGGAATGACAGAAAACAGATTGAAATAAATGAAGTGTAGAAAAATGGAAAAGCATGAGCTTGCATGTGTTTATGAAAAATGCTGACATTACTCGAAAGGTTCGTCCTGATCGCCTCCGCTTAACGTCAGCGTCATGTTTAGGTTTTCTATGAACTGATATCTGTGTTTTCTCTTTCTTCTCTCTGATCGTTCTTAATTTACTCTTTTCTTACTTCCAGCCATCGAATCATCTTTCCTTTCTTATAGACTAAAGCCACATGCTGAAAAAGAGGCATATGTGTTACTGAGTCATTGTTTTTCTCTGAAGGGTTGGATACAGTTTGAGTTCAATGTGTGCTCAAATATTTAATACTTGCATCTCCAGTTTAATGTAACATACGAGTGTTGTAGTCAAGAACAAGACCAAGGCAGGGCGAGACCGAGACAAGACAAAGACCATAAATATCTCCGAGACCTTCAAAAAGGGGTCTCAAGACCAGTTTCAAGTACTACAACACTAAATCCTAATATTGAATGCAGTATCTTATATGTACTGCAAACTACATTCAACACTAGTACAGTAGGTAGTAAAAATACCAGTGGGTGGTTATTTTCCAGTATAGCAGGCTAAGCTGGTTTCTGATCTTGGAATGAGGAAGTAAACAACAGCCCAGCTGACGGCTTCGTGGTAGCATCCACTTCGAGTCTGAAAAAGCTGACAAGTGATTTATTTTGATTGTCATGATTTAGAGAATCAAAAAAGATCTTTGTGTGGTTTGGTCTGGCTATGATTATTTCCACTGTTGCTGTCCGTCATTTAGATCGCTGACCTGACGCTTTGCATTGTGGGAAACGAGTACGAGAGTGAGACTGGTCTGATGCAGACTGTAGATTTTTTCCTAATCAGTCCACATCAGGGTATTTTTGGCACACTGTGGATCTCGCATTTGTTCGCATACTGCATTTTGGCCGAATCAGTACGTACTGCTAGTCTAGTAGGTGGTTTTAAAAAAAACAGACTTTCTTTGGGGAGCTCCACTTCAAAATCTGCACTGTTTTATATGTGAGCACCAATAGTTCTGTGGTTATTGTCTCCACATGTCTATTGTCCCATCATTTTAAAATGACCACGCCCGTGGCTAAGCATGCTTTGACTCAATTAATGATTTTCCTTTTAATAAAATTAAGGTTTTGGGGGGGGTTAGGTTTAAGGTTGTATTGATCTTTAAGTCAGGGAGCAGGTTGGAGAGATTTTCCACACATGCTGAGAAGCTTTTTACTTTTTATCTCAGTTTTCTTCTTTGAAATTTTAACTCCAGGACCCTCCCTTCCCCCAAATAGTTCCTGTGCACTCCCTCAGAGCGATCCAGGTTTCAATCCTTCCAGAAACTCCCTCTGCGAGTTTAAGACTCTCTAATATTTCCTCTGATTATCTGAGTGTCGACACGTCTCTGTGGCGTAAATCGAACATGTCAGAATACAGAACGCTCTGATCAGATAGCAAACGTGGCACACTGAACACACAAACACACGCCGCCTGTTTATAGTAAACATGATGTGCTGTTTGCAGGCGGAGACTGTAGAGAGCGCAGTGTAAACAGAATATGAATGTGATGTGAACAGAGAGACGGACTCAGAGGGGATGCTGAGACAAAGACATGAAAGGACGGGGGACGAGCGAGCGAGGAGGGCCCAGCTGGAGGGAGAGAGGAAACACTGGAAGGTTAATTTGCAGATTTTCTCCCGAGAGCCGAACAAACAACAGCTGCTTCTGTTTGATTTCAACTCTCCGCACGCAGAAAAAAATACTCATTAAAGGGAAAAAAAACAAAAAACTATTGTCTGGTGATAAGCCCTGTGTTCACGTCCTGTATATCAATTAAGGGTCGACATCTGCGGTGCCCAGAGGCCCCAAAAAGAAGATTCTTTACTTTAACTTGTCATACCCTTTACAGGACATTATAACATGTCCTTAACAACAGTAATAATGAATTATGACAAAGTAACCAAAGATAAAAAAGATACCAAAGAAACAAAAGGGACTGTAGACCCCAAAAAGAGCAAAAGATGGGAGAGAACCGAGCCAACCTAATGGGTCAACAGCGGGGTAATTCCCCCGCTGGCCTGCACTCACACTGCTCCACGACTAGATTGAACTGTACCGTGCTGAAGCACACCTCTTCCAAGCCTGCCAGGGCCAACGAAGTGTATCGTGCTTGAGCACAGATCGGAGCACTCACACTTGTCAAGCGAACTGGACTTTAGGGGTGAAGCGTGCTTGGGCACGGTACCGATTGCCTTGTGTGAGTGCGCCCTAAGTACCCCTCCTGCAAATTGCACTCAGGTGTGCAGCAGGTAGAGGAAGGAGGGAGATCAGGGAGAGAGAGAGAAGGCCCCACGTAATGATACCCATCATTGTTTCTGTTATTAACCCTTTAACTTCTGCTAAAGGAATAGTCTCAGAGACTCAGAATGCTTAAATGCAGTTAAACTTGATGTACTGAGTCTACAGGACTTTTAAGATGCATGTTAACATGTTAGTTCGACGGAGAAGTCCATATTCTCAAAGACTAACACACCCTCATAAAGCGGCTGGGGGTCCTTTTACTCTTTCATGTATACGCCTCAGTCGGACCTAAAGTGGACAAAGCGTTCTGCTCATGCTCCTCGATTCCTGCACCGAGCTTTGCCTCCAGGGTCAAACAGCAGAAGTGCGTAGCATAGCAGAAGTCGGGTTTTCGTCTGCCTTTGGATATCACCATGAGCTACATGGATGGCGTGCAGCGCATTTGTACCAAAAGATAACTTTTTTATAGACAGAACAAAAAGAGGAAACAATAACAGCTCTGATGAAGTTATAAAACCCAGTATGACATCCCTTTAAACCCATCACTCTGTTACTCAAACCTCCTGTCTCTCTGGAATCTGAACTTACACAACACCAGAAAAAGGACCCTTACGTGATTTTAATGTGTTCTGTGTAGCATGGGTCTTCCTGCTGAGTCCCTGCAAACACAAACAGCACCAAAATAATTCGCTCATGTGTCCCTCGAGACTTTCGATTTACTGGATTAAACTCTGATTCATGCCGGCCTGTTTGTTACACTTTAATTCACTGTAACTGTAACATACTACATACTTTTTCATGTAATAATTCTCTACGGGGTTAAAAAAAGTACTTCAGAGTCTGTAGGCGTAATGTGACCAGTGACCCAGTTCTGACTGTGGTAAGTGAATTGCCTCTCAGCCTGGTCCCGAGGTGCAGCCGGTGACAAGGTTGTGTTGTGTGACTTTATGCAAACTGAGCTTCCCCACAGTAAGAGTGTGTAGAGTGTGTGGACTCTGTGCTTGTGCAGACAGGATAATGGAGGGGGAATCAGAGCTTTCCAAAAACGTTTTAGTACCATGTTATCCCTGCAGGAGTCTGTACCTATCTGTTCCCTAAACAGAGCAGATGGAACCGACTTTAAACTGGTCATCAAACGATCTAAAGTTAACACTAATGGCTCAATATGACCTTCAAAGAAAGAGACCATCAGCGACGGTATTGACTGTTTCAAACGTTTTTCTTCATGCCAGTCATTGGATTCAGAAAGTTCAACTTGTTTGCTCAGACCTAAAATCCTCAGATGACATTTTCCCCAAGTTGTGCATTAACCAGTTTAAAGGAAGCAGGAGGAGAGGACACCCTGACATGTACAGGACGGGATCAGTAAGGAGTTTAAAGATTTAATATGCGACAGTCTGAATAATAATTTACCAAAAGAATTTAATAAACCCTACAGTATGTAAAAACATCGAGGAGTAATGACTTCCTAAATAGAGAGTGAAGTCAAACTGCCTCTGTGTTTGTTGTTCTCAGCTCTGTGTTCACACTGACAGGACGGCGCTTCCTTCATCTTTCCACGGATGAGACGTATTTGGAGTTTGGAAAAAGTTTGGTCACAGTTTGCTAACGACATGAGGTGTTTTCAGACTAAACACATCTGAGGACTTTTTGAAGAGGAAGTATCCACTCAGAGTTCCCTGAGAACTGCACACCATGGGGACTTTATTCTGTCTGCATTCGCATCGCCATGGTGAGGGCTGGTATGAACCTTTAAGTGATATAAGCCGGCAGACAGTTGCTACAGCAACGTCACTCAGTAATGCCTGGACTTCGCTGTGGTCCATTTGTCCGTGCATCTTTCCATTTTAAAAGCTTCTACTGACTTTTATTTACTGTTATTTGCTAATAGATTTAAAAATGGCGATTGGTGGTACTGGATTTGCTCATGTGTTGCGTTACACTGACGTATGGACCAATCACTGTGCACCTAGGGCACTCAAAGTCCCTCTTGTGCTGGGAGAGTACTGTACCTACTCTGAAGCCGGAGCTTAAAAGGTTCCTCTAAAAATGGTTCTAGTAACTAAAAGAGGGCAGGTTCCAATATTTCCGCAAACTATGAAAAAGTTCCAGCGGTCCGAAAAATCCTATGGTGGCATACGATTGATTTTTAATGATAAAATACTGAGTTGGCAGTATTTCTCTCCAATGGTGAACTACCAGAGAGTTTCCGTCTATAAATCAAAGAGTGTTGGACCGCTACGATCCGTTCTCTCCCTGGAGGGACTCAGGATTTGTTTCCAGACTCCACCAGAGATTTCTTTGTGTTTGATGCACATATTTCTCTTCTGAGGTGTTTTTAAAAAAACATAAATCAGAGCCGTCAAAGTTTCATGTCAATGAATCAAACAGGAAGATTTAAACAACTTCCTGCTGTGTCCTTTTAGTGATCCTATTTGCTGCCTGTGAGTTTTCACCATGTTTTAAACAAGCGGCAAACCCGATGTGGAAGGGCAAAATCCTGCAGTTCTTCGAGTGTCCACTTGAGGCTGGCTCCAAGAGCCCCAGAAGTCACATACACACCCATCCAGAAAACAGTGGATACTCGGCTACCAGAGACGGTTTCATGCTGTAAACATAAACAAGCAGTCTGAATATACGTGGGCGTGCTGCAGGGATTTGTTACCGTATCTGGGTCTATATCTCAATCTTGCATTGTCAGCACAAACCCTCACGATTCTGCCTTTGCGTTTACGTTCTGATCTTTATATCACAGCAGCAGCAGCAGGGGGATTCTGTGGAGGGGTTAATGCGTTTTGCAACATAAAAGCAGCAGTATAATGCAGTACAGAAAAGCCTCCTGATAGGACACAATACTTACCTTAACATAATCATTGTGTGTTTACATTTGCAGGATTCTATGTTATTTGTTATGGAAATCCAATATTCTAAGAGGGGAAATAGATTTTACAGTGTTGTCTGGTTTGGTTTGGAAGCAATCAGCTGTTGTTCAGGTGTCTGAATCCACCTGAATACACAAGCAGCATCCGTGTGTGAATTCAGCAGCAGCAGCAGCCGAGGAGCAGTCAGACAATAAATACAATCATATTTTATTTATGAAAAGCTCCTGAAGCAAACAGACGGCTCCAGTTTTATATTTCATGACTGCATTTGATTGTGGATGTGAGTGTGAGCAGGCGGGAGCGTTTCTGTCAGCCCAGGAATACAGACCAGTTTGGATTTTTATTCTATTTCCCTTTATTGTTTTGAGCATGTCAGACAGTTAACGGTTTCCAGT
The DNA here is from genome assembly GCA_020745685.1 of Tautogolabrus adspersus. Classification (NCBI taxonomy): domain Eukaryota; kingdom Metazoa; phylum Chordata; class Actinopteri; order Labriformes; family Labridae; genus Tautogolabrus; species Tautogolabrus adspersus. The sequence goes on along the minus strand of CM036549.1, from coordinate 3,162,572 downwards.
GAGGGCCTTTTTTTTTTTATTCTTCCCCTCAGGAGCTTTGAAATGTGACACGGATTCATTTTTTATATTTTCCACACAACAAGTGCTGAAGGTGTGTGTGTGTGTGTGTGTGTGTGTGTGTGTGTGTGTGTGTGAATTCTTCTACATCTTAATATTCAGTTTTTGAGAGTTAAACTTAATTCATAGCTGTCAGTCACATGAAGGGCAATAAGAGCCACCATTTAAAACAAACTGTAGCGCAGACTTTTTAATTTCCCATCTCCTCTAAACGATGCATGTTAACATCCCCTGACAAGCAAAGTAAAACACAGACATTAAGACACTTGTGACCCTCATACAGCACACAGGACACTTTTTCAATCGCTACAAACGACAAAGTCTTTGCCGGTGTTACGGTTTAAAGAGTAACCATGTTTACTGATGACTTTCAGCTGAATGCGTCCGTGGTTGTCGGACAGAAAGTGTCCTAACGGATGCCTCTTTGTGTAGCTTTCATTAAAGACATATCTAATAAGTATATTTGACATTATGATAATACAAAAACTGAACAAAGAGGGACACTTTCACGCACGTTTCTCTGAAAGGCGTCAGTTAACACGGTCACTCTTTTAAACGTAATACCAAACCGTCACTTCAGTGATGTTTATATTTAGAGGCCGTGTTGACTCACCCAGTACGCTGAGCTCGGTGTTCGCGGTGATGTTGTGGTTCTTGTTGGAGGCTGTGCAGCTGTAACTGCCCGAGTCGTCGTCGGTGACGCTCCTGATGATCAGATTACTGCCCGCCAGCAGAGAGTACTTCTTATTCCTGCAGGGAGAAGAAAACATATCATACAATCTTTTAGCTTCGATACTGAGAAGATTAAAATGGTAAAGTCCATATTTCTCCTATTTTTAATGAACGTCACAAAAAGACAAACATAGCCAGTGTTTATTTTTCCCTCAGACTTCACTTCCTCGTCTGAGCCCAGCAGATTCTACTGAGGATGTTCAGTAACATCCCACACATGCATACAGGGATGTTAGCAGGGCCCCATGAAACGACATCACATTGGGCCCCTCCACCTCAGCCTGAGTCAACCCTCTGAAATTTCAAAAACCACACCTCCATCATAAGGGTTTAAAGGTCACATGTTATATGAGGTATTTCTAAGATAAGAACACATTAAGACAGATGGTTAATGATACAGACCAGCTCTGGATCAGCTCCTCTCCTCTCCTCCACTGGATGCTCGGCGTCGGGTACCCGGACGCGGCACACTCCAGCACGGCGTCTCTTCCCAGGAGGACAGTCACTCTGGATGGACGCTGGAGGAACTGCAGAGTCCTGCTCACACCGGGCTCTGAGAGATAAAGAAAACAAGAGAGAACGGGGAATGAGTTTGAAATAAAGCCAAAAATATGCTTAAAAAAAAACGGAACATTTAAGCTGCAGGTGAGAGTTAAATGTGTCATTATAAAACAATAGACTGGGATTAAGCCTGCCTTCCTCTGGTACCAGTCCTCCCACCACATGTTGAACCTGCTGCAGGGATTATCTCCCACTCAGCCACGGAGAGGTAAGTGAGGTATAACTCTGAGGCTGGGTGATAAGGTCTGACTAACAGCTGGTGTTCCTGTTCATCACAAAGGTGTCAGATTGAGTTGAGGTCAAGACTTTGTGCAGGAAGGAAAGTCTTTCTCTCGTTCCTTCCACTGCAAACTGGGAGACATATTCCTGCTCTGAGCTGCTTTGTGCACCAACACAGTGCCAGGTATAAACAGGAGAGAGTCATCCCGTCACTGTTGCAAAATTAAAGATAAAGAATGTCAAAAATGTAATTGCACGGATGAATACGTTTCCATGATTCATCATCCTACAGCGGCTGCATGAGGCGCTTTATGTCCCGTCTTTTTCTTTTCTCTTTCTAATCGTGTGAAGGCTAATCCCAACATGCAGACATTCTTATCAAAGTCAATCTTCTTTCTTTGTATTGTGAACCGCGGCTTTATTGTGAGCTTTAACCATGAAGCTTAAAGCGAACCGTTTCCAAGGACAGAGAGTTAACCGTAGAAACCCCAGGAGAAAGTGACCTCGGCTGCAGTTCACTGAGAGGCGTGACTGAAATGAGCAACACGCCAAAAAACAGCTCTATTTCAAAAAATGATTGAACGTATAAATGCTTTTCTAATTTGATAAAAACACAACTTTATCTTTTATTTGATTCTAAAGATTGAGGTGTGAATATATCCATGTGAGCATTTAATGCAGAGTTGGAGTGAAAACACTTTAGAAATCAGATAAAAAGGACAAACGCACTAAAGGAGTCGTAAAAACAATTACTGTGAAGCGTTTGCTTTCAGAGTGTGACAACAAAGCAGAACCTTCACTCAGTAACAGTCGGCCTTTATCAAAGCAAACAACAATAGTTGGTAAAGTGTAACTTTCCCCTCGTAATGAGCGTCTGTCTCTGCAGTGGAAGGCGGGTCGCTCCAACTGTTCACCATCAGTGATTGTGTTAAAATGACTTGACACCATTAACTCTTCCCACAATGCGTCCTTGCTTCCCATGGTTCCCAGTAAGTGGAGAGTTTGCTGCGATCCACTTACATCTGAGGGATAAAGGACTCTCCTTTGAAGATGACAAGGTGCACATCCTGGCACAGCGAAGAGGTGTTAAAGAAGTCCATGTACTGAGGTGGTGGGCTGAGACACCATCTTTCACCAAACTACAACGCTGTTTTGAGTTCTCGCTCAAAACAACTGAAGCCCCAGTCCCACCTTCGAACATTCGGCCCCATTGACCCAACGACCACCGGGGGTGTTAGCAACTCCAGGCGAAACTAGGAACGACTCTCATGTGACCATCCTCATTAGCAATCTAATAATCCACAGATGCTTAAACTTCTAACTCCGTCCACCAGTTAATTTAGATCTTCATATAAGTCCAGTTGCCTTTTAGATCAAGCTTCGATTTTCCTCACAGCCACAATCAGAATACTTTAGCATCTGATAATGACACATAAGGTTAGTAACTCGAATCATAACAAGGTTTTGTGGACAAAAACAGGTGATATAAGCAGAAAATTAAAAACACAGTTGTCTTAAAGGTTAAATAAGTGAACAATATAAGAACAATGAAAATAATTTAATGTCCCAGTTTTTAAATGAGCATTTACGCTAACAGTTCCAGCTAGCACACAAGTTGCACTGAGCCTTTTGAGGGTAGCCGAAGTGGTCGCTGTCCGTGGTGCTGAAGAGAGCGGCTGCTTCTGAGGTTCATTTAGAGAAACAATCAGACAGAAGGTTTTGATGAATGAAGGTTCCAGTGCTGCTCTATCATGCAGCTGTTATGTTGCTGAATCAGAGGATTTTATTTTAGTATCTGACGGGCGTAGGGAAGCAAGACACAGCCGAACAAAGCAGGGGGAAAATCAGATAGATCAAACAAAGACAAAAGGATCTAATCCATGAACGTGGAGACACACTGGATAAAAGGGCGCTGAAGCTGGAGTTAGCAAATGGTGCAGAAGATTTGTCATAAATCCAAAACATTATTAAGAAAACTAGCTGCACAGAGTATGACATGCAATGAAATATTAACAGAGCTCATGATATCACAGAGTCTGTGAAACTTATTGCAAACCTCACCTGCAAACATCCTCATACATGCAGAACAAAGAAACACTTTATAATTAAAATGATCTGTGCAGGACTTCATTGAGTGAGTGTCATGATGTGGGATTTTTACATCTCCAATCTGTGCATGTACTCCAGTGACACGAGGAGAAGGTGGTAGAAAAGACTCACAAGGGTCCTTAAAAATGGTGTGAAATAATAAGGAGAAGAAATGTCACATGACGACGTCACACTGAAGTGATGATTGGCTGCTCAAATACCAAAAGTCAGTCATGACTTCTTCAGAAGGTTAACTTAGTTCAAAACTTTATGTTTGAGACTCTTCTCTTTTTAATCACATATCATCTCTTGAGAAGAAACACACACACACACACACACACACACACACACACACACACACACACACACACACACACACACACACACACACTCCTGTAATGGGTCAGGTTGTGTTCGCCCTAAGGTTGGCTCGAGGGCTTCCACGGAGACAGGAAGTTACATCAAAACGCTCAAGGGTACACACACACACACACACACACACACACACACACACACACACACACACACACACACACACACACACACACACACACACACACACACACACACACACACACACACACACACACACACACACACACACACACACACACACACACACACACACACACACACACACACTTTCAGAATGAAATCTTCTGGAAATTCTTTAAAAATGGAAATGTTTAAAACAGAGTTTATATCTCAGTCTGAAGGCAGAGAATGTTGAATATAAATAACATGTAAAGCTGTGTGACCCCAGGAATTAGAAACAACACATACACAGAACACAAGATCATCAGCAGAAATCTGAGAACTGAACACAAAGAGACAGAAGAAGACGAAGCAGAAAAATATCTACACTGCAGATTTGTCTTCTCTTTTTTTTTTTTTCTTGGAGACTGTGTAAAGAGTAAAGAGCGACGAGGGATCATAGAAATAATCACTGAACGACACTGTGACTCCTTTAATGCTTTCATGGACACGCAGACCAAAAGAGAATGTCAGCAATTCAGACGGCACAACGACACCTCTGGCATGGAAATGAGGAGGAGAAGCCAACACACACACAGACACACAGACACACACACACACACACACACACACACACACACACACACACACACACACACACACACACACAGACACACACACACACACACACACACACACACACACACACACACACACACACACACACACACACACACACACACACACACACACACACACACACACACACACACACACAGCTCCCACACAGCCTTGTAAGTGAATCCACACTATACCTGCAGGGAAACCTATTTGTTTCAAATGATTTTGCAGCACCTGTACCTTAAATTTTAAAATAAAGGTAAACAATCTCGCTTTTGTGTTCACATCCAATCACCGTTCTTGTGCACGTTGATTTTCTATGATGTCTAAATCTATGATTTCTGTCCAAATGCACAAACATATTTGATTAGATTTCTTTAGGCCAATCACAGTGCTCTGAATTAACTAAAAGCAGCAACAAGGGGCCACGCCCACTTTTAAACAAGCGACAAACGGTGGATTTAGTTCTTTTTAATCAGATTGGACACATTGGTTTCTCAACTGTGTATCTGTCGTCTCCAGTTGGCATTTGACCCCCGCCATGTTGGTTTTGTGGAGCCGGAAGTGACGTCGTGTTTTCCCGTCTTTAGTAGAGAATTCAGAACTCTTACTCTGCGTTGTCTAACACAACTGGTCAGTGGAGTCGTTGCACTCAGATGTCAGAGGATGAAAAGAAACGTGACAAACTGCTGAGATAAAATACAACACATATTATCTGCAGAAAACTTTGCAAATACTCGGTTTACTCGGTCCTTTCTTGCACTCAGATATATTTTGTTTTTCTTTTTATTGTATTTAATTTACGAGTGCATCTAAAGTAGAAATCCAAAATTACTTTTTGTTTTTGGAACTTGGAGACTAATGGTGTTTCTAAGCGGAATAATTGTATCACACATTCAGTTTCCAAACTTTGCACAAACAGACGACCAGGGTTAAATTCTAACTTTTAAGTGAATAATGTCGATGTCTTTTGGGATTGTGTGTTTATATGTTTTAAGCCTTCAGTCACATGACCATGTTGTTGCATTTTTCTGATCGTTACACCTCCTGCAGAACTACGAGTGCACAGCGGCTTCACATCTCACCTCTTATGTCGTAAATCTGAGCGACTCATCCAACGACTGGGACAGAACAGGAAGTAGGACAGAGGTCAAAAGGTCACACAGACAGTAACGTCAGTGTTACATCAGGGGACGATATGCGGGAATGAGACGGTGCATTCTAATCATTTCTGACCTCTGAGCACGTCTGATGGCTCGCTCTGATAAAAACTTTGTGAAGTCAAAGGTAACAGAATCTCCAGAGTCTGAGTCGTTAAAGCTTCATCCATCTGTTCCATGAAGAGATGCAGATTAAAGAGAGAAAAAGGGGGACTTTTAGAGAGGGATTAAACTAGACACTCTGACCTTTTAATAATTGCATTGTTACAGGGTGCGCTGGCCCTTTAAGAGAGGTATTCTGGTAGGAACACGGACCCTTGGATTATTTTTCTTTTGAACTCAGTCGGTCATACATTTCTAAAAGGTTAAAAACAGGCTACGTTTTGGATTTGCTAGGAAAAAAATCAGACTCTGATGGGTGCAACTCGGATGTTGGAGTGAATGCCAGTGATCACTTAAAGTTCCGGTTCATTAACTCTGACAGATTCGGATCAGTCTGGTGGGGCACATGCACCTGTCCTAAATATTCAGTAATGATCAGTAATAATTGAATTCAAAGTTATTTTTCTACCTGTTCCATTTATCACACCTTTAAAAAAGCGCCCCTCCCCCCTCTCTGTAGTTGGTTTCATCCGAAGGTTTCTGCATGAGAAGCTTCACAACAGCAAGTGAACAAAGACAACGACACGAGAGTGACAGGTAGCAGGGTCTGGCTTAAGTGGTTAGTGAATGGTAAATAGTGAATGGACTTGAGCTTGTGTGGTGTTTCTGAAATATTGATTAACTCATTTCTTGCATTATTAAAAGTTAAACAGCTCAGGGCACCAGTAGCTTAGTGGTTAGTGCACATGCCCCATGTACGGCAGTTGTGTTCCTCATAGCGTACAATCCTGGGTTCGAGTCTGACCTGTGGCTCCTTTCCTGCATGTCATTGCCCACTCTCTCTCTCTACCCGGTTTCTGACTCTACTCACCGTCCCGTCTCTAAAATAAAGGCATAAAAGCCCCAAAATAAACCTTTAAAAGTGATGATGTCAAACTCCGACTCTTCCCTCTGACGGTTTTCTCTGGAACTCTGCTCGACCAAAGGAGAGTATGTTGAGCTGTGTTTGATTGAGAAGCTGAGATGAAAATGAAGGTAACGTCTGAAATAGAAAGTACGCGTCATCATCCTTGGGTAGATGGACGGACCCTCCGCCCCCCGCTGGGATGGAGCAGAGGAACACTTCACAGGCAGCAGTCAGAGCGCTGTTTAACCAAGAAGCTATTAGCTAACCTGCGCTGTAATGTGAGCGATGAAGTGGGCAGACCGTGGACTCGTATAATTGGACGGAGCGGAGTGTGTGAAAGATCAGCGGCTGACGGACTCCCTGTGGTTCGAAGCCGCTTCCTCTCAGCACACAGACACATTATTAAAATCACACCTCACACTCTGTTCATTCATTCCATCACATTTCATTTTAAAATGAGACGCGGAGCACGAGGGGGAAATGAACAGAAATTACCTCCTGACAAAACCATGTCTGCAGGGGAGCTACTACTCAACATGGACTCAAATTGCTGGTGAATTATGGTACTCGGGTAAAACCACATCAGAAGAAGTTCTACTTTAAAGGCTCATAACAAAAGCAATATTTCAAATGTGTTCAACACTTCCTGTCAGACATTCAAAGTTAACCAGGGTGGAAAAGGCCCTTTAACTGCAGCTGGATTTCTAAACTCTTCACATAAATCAAACGGTTTGATGCTCAGTGTGACTGCAGACTTTAGTAGAATCCATATATGTTACTGCAGCTTTCTGAGAGCTGTCACTTCCATCATAACTCCCCCGCTCAAACGAAGCTACTAAATCTACAAAAACAAAGAAACTAAAACAGTTTCAAGTTGTTTTCATTTTATAGGAAACAAGAAAATCCTCTTTGATTTGATATCAAAACTGCAGAATTTGTAGCTTTTACGAACAAGAAGGATCCATCCATCCTTTCATCCTTATTCGTCCTCTTATCTGAGGTCGGGGTGCGGTGGCAGCAGATGAGGTAAGTCAACGCAGACTTCCTTCTCCTGAGCAATGTTTTCCAGCTCCTCCTGGGGGATCCTAGGTGTTCCCAGGCTTAACAGGATATATAATCCCTCAAGTGAACTCTGGGTCTACCCCGGGGGTCTCCTCCCAGTTGTGCGTGCCCAGAAAACCTTAAAAAGGAAGGCATCCAGGAGGCATCCTTATCAGATGCCAGAGCCACCTCAACTGGCTCATTTCGATGCGAAGGAATGGCGGCTCTTCTCCGAGCTCCCCCCAAATGTCTGAGCTCCTCACCCTATTTCTAAGGCTCTTAGGCAGCCTCCACAGGAAACTCATTCCAGCTGCTTGTATCCCTGATCTTATTCTTTCAATCTCTTCCAGAAGCTCTTGACCACAGCAGAGGGATGGAACGAAGATCGGCTTGTAAATCCAGAGCTTTGCCTTCAGGCTCAGCTCCCTCTTCACCACAACGGTTTGGTACAACGCCCGCAATACTGCCAGTGCTGAACCAATCTACCCGTCAATCAAACGGTTACAATCAACACTTAAAAGCCAAACAAATTGCATTCAAACTCTTGTAAATATCTATTTCAAACTAAACTTGTTTTCTCACTCTGCTCAGAGATAACCCATCATCTGTTGAATTTCCCAGAGCTCAATTTTAAGGTTGAAATCCAACAAAAATGCCATTTGTGCTTAATTCAGTACCACAACAGAAAGCTAGGGGCTTAAGTCATTGATATGTGTTCCCTTGAGTTATATTGAAAAATAATATAGATGCTCAAAATCAATTGGAAGAATACCAAATGGATCATCACTGATGGATCAGTTACCTGGAAGCACTCTGAGCTCGGCGTCCGTCCCCGTCCTGGTGCTGCCGGGGTTGTCTGCCAGGCATCGGTACGTGGCCGAGTCCGGTGGCTGGACCCGGCTGACCTGCAGCGATCCGGACGGCAGCACCGCCAGACGAGATTCAGTCTCAAACGTCATCGGCAGGTCCTCCCGGTTCTTTTGCCAGCGGATGACGGGGTTTGGCTCGCCTGAGACCTCGCAGAGCAGCAGGGCAGTGTCACCGAGGTACGACGAGACGGACTCAGTGGGAATGACGACCTTCAGCGGACCTGAGGGAGAGAAAATGGATTATTGCTGGAATTCACTGAGCGTAAATAAATACATTTTATTTATTCTTCCTTTGTCTTTCGCCTTAAGCATCCTGTTTGTCCTGCAGAGTCATTTTACATTTTCTCTGTTTCACAAACTGAAACTCTGCACCAGAAGCATCGACATCATTCTCCCTAACAGCAACAACATGAGGAGATCAGTGGGAACAATTCAACACAATCAAGGGCCTGTTTACACTAAAACCGTTTTTCTTCTTTCACTGGCGGCGCACTCAGTCAAAAACTGTTAAACTTTTGGAACAGCACCACGCTCGTCAATGTCACTTCTCCATCACCGACCAATCCAAATCAAGAAGGTGCGGGTAATCAGATTTGTCAATAACAATGGTGGAGGAGAAATAGCCCTGCAGCATCCTCCCACTAGAAGGCTTTCTGAGCGCTCGCCAATTAGAAGAAAGTGGGCATGTGGGGAGTAGCGAGGTTGGCCTTAAAGAGACAGCAGCTGAACGAAGCGTTGTATAGAAAGAGTGTGAAATCAGGGTTTTTACTGACACCAGTATCAGATAAATAAGGAGTTTTTTTAGCTGCAAATCATGCAAAGCTCCTCTATAGGTTTCACAGACTGACAACATGAAAGATGAACATGAGGAGAATATGGGATCTTGTAAAAATTCACCCCGGTACAGTTGTCATGAATACATATAAACTATAGAGATCAGAAGTGCTTCTCGTACCAGGCTGTGCTGTCAAGTGGGACATTTTAACATGGGACTCTATGGGGAATAACTTGCTTTAAGGACCAGCCTCTAGTGGCCACTTTGAGGTAGTGCAGTCGTTGGATATTCTTTAGTGGCTGGCATTCCCAGCCCCTGAGGTGTGCTGCTTTTAAAAGACCTACTTGTACACCCTCATCTACTAAAACAGCTGCTGTCAGTTCTGCTGTTAGCACAAAAGTGCCTCTGCGTCAGAAGCAGGAGACACACAGCAGCATTAGTGGCGAAGAAGAAGATGTAATCTGACAGTAAAGGTTTCTCAGGTCGACTCGCAGAGAGTTACAAAGACAGAAAAGGAACAGAGGAGCAGGGATTCACAGCAGGAGTGGATATATAAAAGAAAGAGGAATACGGTGAGCAGCAGGAGGACGGATGAAAGTCAGTCAGACAGACAGAGGGACACAGAGATGATGAGCGTGGACAGAAAGTGTCCGGCCCGCTGTGTTTGGGACACACGCCGCTTCCTGTCTGATCAAATTCACTCCAACAACAAACAGCCTGTAGCCTCACAAACACACAACCCTGCTGACTGCCGTCCTCGCTCTACTCGCGCTCTGATCAGCCACCTTGTTTTCTTATCTGAAGCTCATGCGTGGTTCTGTTTTAATTTCAACTGGGCAGCCAGAGCCTCGGGGCAGATTAACTGCAATCTGCGGGAATGTCAGGAATTCAATAAAGAGAGGCTTATTTTCATATCTATGTTGATGTTGTCCTGAGATTTTACAGCTGAGTTTAACAGGATTAAATGTGAATATTTTCATGCCAGAATTTTTTGAAATATTCTCTGAATCTTTGCCTCTCTCTCTGAACCCTGTGACGCAGCATGTAGCAATTTGTGTGAAACTCAAACTGTCCACCTGCTGCACCATCAAAGGAAACATTTATCATGCTGTGGAAAGTGCAATAAAAACACACAAAGGTTATTTCTAGTAGCTTGTCAACCTCTATGCGACAGGTCACTAATCCCAGCAGGTGGCTAGAAATACTGTATATCCAGTGGATACATAATGATCAGATTAGATAGATTTATAAACACCCAGAGGGCGAACTTGTTAGTTCATGCATGCAGTCAGAAAATGAAAATCCAACAGGTCACAGTCAATGACAAATGTTCTTCTAACCCAGAACTTCCACCAGATACGTGTGCATTGCTTTTCCGCTCCGGTCCGTTACGGTTCCGTGCACCCTCGTCCGTCAACACCCACAGGCTGCGTTGCGCAAGGAGAGCACGGCCGCACAGCTGGAGTGCTGAGACAAAGGAGTTCCCACAAGATAGCGCAAGACAGATCAAGATAATACGATGTATGTTGATCTCATCTGCCTGTGTTTGTTACGCTCAGAAGTGCCCACATCAGGGTCCCCACGTGTGCCAAGTCTGACCTGATTGGTTGGCCGATCTGCTCTGTTGTAATTGGTCAGTCGTTCGGACAATTCTCGGAAATGTTACGCCCCTTTTACCATATTTGGAATGCAGCTAATGTGCAGCATGAGCTTGTGCTTGCCACAACGAGCCAATGGGCTTGGATCAGTGACATCATTGCAGTGTGATGTCATTTTCAACGAGGGGGGCTAGAACCAAGCGTTACATGCAGCTACTGCTACTGCTAACAGGAGGAGGTAGGAATTTTTGCACATAGATGTGCCTAAACATGCACAAGACACCTGGAAAACACACTAAAGAGCATATAAAACCAGAAAAAGCATAATATGGGACCTTTAAAACACATAAACAAACGCACATACGGTCATTGTTCTGAACCGTCAAAACGGAATGTTTTAATCTGAAAATAAACCGGATGTTTTAATGTTGTTTGGGTGTCTGACTTCCCGTCCAGCTTGATCTTTCCTGTGGTCAATTGATGCGCTGTACTCTGGCATGCGACAAAAATAGAAGCCTTGCATATCTGCTCCGGACTGACGGAGCTGAGGCGCAGCACAGCGGAGACAGTGGAAGCACACACAACCTCTCACAGACCGAACACACATCTGGTGGAATTTGGCCGTAAAGGTAGTAGTCAACTTGATTCATTTCAACTACTCTCTTCTGGGGGAATGGTAAAAAAACTATGACTGGAAGGATTTTCAAATTTTCATTTAATTGAATTATAACAAAAGATCTGAAAACAAATACTGCAACAACGCTTTAAATCATATACGTCATCCAGCCTCCTTCTCCCCAGCAAGGTTTTCTTGCTCCTCCTGCGGGTTTCCTTTTCCTGCATGTCATTCCCCACTCTCTCTGTCCCTGATTGATGACTCGATCGACTGTCCTGTCTCTACAATAAGGGCACAAAAAAGGCCAAAAAAAATCTTTAAAAAAGTACTTTATATGATATTACAAACTGTCATTTAGAGATATTTAGGTAAGGGACATTTTTACAGAAGTTCTGTGTTTATTGAACAGTTTAAAGGGAAACAAATATATAGTTTACTTTGTGTAAAAAATAAAAAATGTTTTGGATGGTCGCTCATGGGCATTGAAATGTAAAATGCGGTTATGAACAACTTTGAAAATCCCCACAGTCCCATATTTCTGGCGGCACCTGAATCCTCCTGAAGCTTTTCCAACCAATGAAGAGACAGAAAAACAAATGCAGCCTGGTGTCTCATTTCCCTCCAGTTTGAGTTTGTTAGTTAGTTTTCATGCTGGCTTCAATCCCTTTCTGCGACACACAAACAGCCGGGGAACTTTCCCTCTTACACACTCACTAACTTTCTCGTTTTATTCTGCAGGGCCTCACGTAAGAACAGATCGACTCTTTAATCGTTGAACCGGGCATCGCTGGATGCAGGTTCTGTGCGTCTTCACAAACGGCGGAGACTTGAGCCGCTGTGACATCACACAGATCGAAGGCGATGGGAACACTGATGTGAGTTTAGATCATGTGTCTTATATAAGTTCTGCTGCTGTCTGTTCCAATGTGGATCACACTGCTGCCTGCAGCATTACACACACATAAAACACACAAACACACAAATATATAAAACACACACACATAAAACACGTGTTCGTGTGACTTGTGAGGACAATGCACTGGCTTAGTTTTAATTCCTTTAGGATTAGGATACTGCTTCAACATAACTGCGACATGTTTAATCCAATAAGTGAATATATTGAGCTCATGTCCTAACTCTACCAGAGCTGGTCCAGGGTCTCGAGACGTTCTGCTGGTCCCATTCATAGACCGTACAGAACATGGATGTAGACTTAGTGACACCACCCATTGGTTTCTGAACTGGCGTTTTAAGCCGAACGATGGTCATCACCATATAGGAAACGCTGTCTCAACCTAGCATTCGGTAAATCTGGATACTAGTTTGACTGAATGGGTTGGAGTTAGGGTGGGCCTTAAGCCTTCCAGGAAACTGCTACAAAGCACCTGCCTGTCTGTCGACTCAATCACACCCCGGATTTGGTAATTTATGCATAAATATTAGCGTTAATATAACCATAACGGATGAGTTATTAAGGTTATTAAAAACGTAAACCATGTACAGTGTGCTCAGTGTATCCAGTATGAGAGGAGGAGAAGTGAAGAGAAAGAATCAGATAAGAAAGTAGAGAAAAAAAAGACCCTGAAATCAACATGAACTCACATCAACTTTTTGAATGTGGATTCAAACCAGAGACCTCCATATCAAACTCTTGACTGAGATGGTGGCTGCAGTCTGCTTGCTGTTTTCATCCTCATTAGACGAACGTCCAAAATAACTCAGACGGATAATAAAATGCAAATCACAACAAACAGTGGAGGGAGAGCAGATGAGGGATTTGGGGACACTTCTGTTCTGGATCTTTGCCTGGGGAATGATTATTATCTGATTCTGTGGGTCGAACGTCATCCTCCTCATCGCCGCTAATTGGGATTTGTCCAAATCCTCCGAGAGTTGGTGGCTAATTGGGGATGGATGGACTGAAGGCTATTCGGTTTCTCTTTCTAACACTGTCGTCTGAGGAGCTTTAACGTGTATATCGAGTTTGGTGTGGTGGGAAAAGAACACTATGAGGGAAGCAAACTCTATCTTGGGATGCAGCAGAAGGGTTGGAAAGCAAAATATTCTGTAATTTAATAATCATCCTGATAGCCCTCATTATATAACCCGGCCACTATGCTCGATACCAGCCTATAAACACCTACAAAATCACATGCTGAGTCATCCATTCACTCACATTGAGGTGGTGGTTCAAATTCATGACTACAACCCAAAGCTGGGCTACAGTTCTTGGTTTGATTGGATGTCTGTTTCTTCAGATCAAAACAAATACTCTTTCAGACACAGCTCCTTCATCCCTCAGCTCCCCCCCCCTCATCTCCTCATACTTCCCCCTCCCCTACCGTCGTGTTTCCCTTGCAAGTGTCTGTGACGCAGACAGAGCAGCAGACGAGTGCATTGAACAAGAATCTGCGATCAATTTCAAGTAATGACATGCATCTCAAAGTCGATTCGGATATTGTCTGTTTTTTTTAGCCAAAGAAAGTCAGTCGATTCTCCTTCAGTTGTACTCTACGCTACGTCACTCCGTTAAAAGCTGTAGACAAAGTGAGCGGGGCCGTCTCAGTTTCCCCGTGTGGTGGCAGTGCTAACGGTTAGTGAGGGAGGGGTCCACATGGGGACAAAACAAACATCTGAAACAAGTTTGAGCCTCTGAGTGAAACACAAACACGCTGAAGGAAGCGCCATCCCATCAGTGTGAACACAGTGCTGAGAACAACAAACCCCAGAGGGAGTTAGACTTCACTCTCTTCATCTCTGAAGGACAGACTTCAGCTTTCAACTCTTCAAATCATAGCACACAAACAGTTAAGAACAGAGATCTTGTATGAGCATGAGCCATCAATAAAGATCTTTTTTTTAACATGTTCAGAGCTCAATCATCAAGTTTGTTTTCTAATTTTAAAGATGACTCTCTATTAGTTTCCTTGTGTCTAAATAATATTGTTAACATTTCATTTTATTCAAACTACAAGAGCCACAAAACTGACAAAGCATTAAATTGATGCTTTCGTATAATTGTCAGTATTGAAATGTAGGTAAAGATTCGTATGCCTCTATTTATGCTCCATCTTTCTATTTTCCTCGTCATTATTCCTCCATCTTTGTATTTCTTTGTACTCCGGGTTCGCTCTGTGTATCATTTATTTTTCTATCTTTCATCCTTTGTGTCTTTTTATTTGTCTTTACTCTCTCTCTCTCTCTCTCTCTCTCGCTCTATCTGTGTTCAGTGTTTCTAATTAATTCCCAGTTTACAGTCATCCTCAAACACACAAGCGCACACACACACACACAGTTAGAACACTAATTGAATTTTTAAGCCTCTGCTTTTCATTAGCATTTTGCCTTGTAATGTGTTTTGTGTCGCCTGTGTGCATGCATGTGTGTGTGCGTGCAAGTGTTTGTGTGCGTGTGTGCTTCTGTGTGTGTGAGAGAATGACGGGCAGGCAGAAATGATTTATATTTTAATGTAACGCTGGTATCTGGGTAAATTATTTTAAATTGTGTGTGTGTGTGTGTGTGGGTGTTTGCGTGCGACTGCTCAGTTGCTTAAAGCCATGGTAAAAACAAAGTCTTGCAAAAGGTCTTCAAATAGTCATGTAAATAAAATACATAGAGTCCTGCACATGATCACACATTTCCCTTACGTTTTGTTTCTGTCAGCATCAAATTCCGACCTAAATAATGACAATGGAAGCAACTCATCTGATTGATTACGGGGATGTTTTATTTATTCATGCATCTTCTTAATGCCTTCAATCTTTGCATCCCGTTCACCATGGAGCGTTGAGGTTCACAACCCATCTCAGGGTTCTAACTCATCATTGTTCTCCGAGTGGTCGAGGTGGCCGGCCTGCATCGTCTATTCATAGACTAAACGATCAGCATGTCCTCCTGTATAAGGCTTTACCTAACCTTCTTCCCTCATACTTGTGTAACTTAATTCATGTGAAGAGTGCAGGAAGCCTCAGTCTTCACTCCGTGACCCAGTCACTAAACGTATTTTTGTTATCTGTTCCCAAAGTGCGTCTTAAAACGTGGAAAAGGAGTTTGAGGTACGCTGCTCCTGCAGCCGGGAATCTGCTGCAGGATGATCTGCGTCTGAGGGAGTTGGTGTATTCACATCTTTAAAAGCAGATTAAAGGTGTTGGAGGAAGATGCGTCAGGTTGTAGATGCTTTGACTGATGACTTTTCGGCTACCCGACTCAGCATTTGTTGACCTGTGTTTGTGAATGCTCTGTACCTTGTTAAATGTGCTGCTGCCCGTCTTGACCAGGATACTCTTGTAAAAGAGATTCTTAGCCTCGATATGGTTTTCCTGGTTAAATACACTTTAAAGTAAATAGAAAAATTGAACACAATCCTAATATATAGGAAAGGATACACTCTAGCAGATGATGTAGACACTCATCTCCAAAACTTTGGACTTTCTCTGAATCTTCTGAAGTGAATGTTTCAGAATGCTCCAGGTTATCTATTGTTACAGCTAAGGGTTAGAAGATTGTGGTTTCAGGGTTTACCACTTCCACTGACGACTCTACAAACACACACACACACACACACACACACACACACACACACACACACAGAGACACACACACACACACACTGCCTCTCTGTGAGCTGCAGCTGCCGGGCTGCAGTCTGTGTAAGCGTCTAACTGAGTGGGAGGCTGAGAGTCACTCCAGAGACCGAAACACTCAAACACAAAGAGCTGAGCGAGCTAAAGAGACGACGGGCTGATACACACTCCGATAGAGAGAGAGAGAGAGAGTGTTTGTGTTTGTGTGCGTGGTATGCAGCAGCTTGTTATCAGAGTCTCAGAAGTAATCAGCATGTTGTTTAGGCGATAATTTAAATTCAGCCGACTAAACAGAAGTCATTCGAGTCTGAGAGAGAAACTCTCTGACCTAACCTTTAAAGTCCCATCATGCAACTTGTCTGTCTGAATACAGTCAACAAGAGTCGGGATAAATATTCATCAGTTTTGACGTTTACAACTTATGACAGAAAAACACTCACTCTTCAAATGTTTTGCTTTGTGAGTCAGAATAATCTGCCCAGACGAATAGGGAGAAATTGTCTGAGCAAATATATTGTCAAAATACCTTTTTAGAGTTCAAAGTTCACTTTGTTGTTGGGAAAACTACAGATTGACAAATATACGATCAGAACAGTTTGTTTGTGTTCCTATCGTATTTTAAGAAGCTGATGGGAATTTCTGGCCTGGTTAAAGAATCACTTGACGTTTGTTGTTTTGCTGTAAGGCTCCTCCTCACCTAAACTTTCTCATCCAGGTCTACACTCCCTCCCACTATACGCTCTGCCAATGAAAGGCGCGCGATACCAACCTTCCCAACAGAGTCCTAAGTCTCTAACTCAGAGCTCCTCAAAACATGTGTGTGAAGTGTCTTGTTCTAAATCCACTCTGGTCCTGTATTTGATCATGTCTATAAACCCCTCTATTTCAGCCCTGCTCAGAACAGGCTGTTTCTGTGTCTGTAGCTTTAAATGTAAATGAGCTGTGTCTGACCACGCCCCTCTCTGGAAGGACTCGAGGGGCTCGGGCTTTCTCGCTCCATGTCCTATTGTTTAAGGTGAGAAGGCAGACTCAGAGGGCAGAACAAACACCTAGCTGTGGGAGTGTCACCCACCTGGGGGAGGGGTTACTGCCCTTTGTGATGTCATGAAGGGAAAATCTCCAAACGGCCTGTTTGACCACACATTTTCTGAAAAGTGGAGCAGGCAAAACATGGAGAGGATGGACTTTTCTCATCATTAATGGGTTTGTAGAGGGGACACATATTAGTGTTAGAACAACATGTTAAAGTGTATTTTGCATTATATGTGACCTTGAAATACAACGAGCCATACCATATGATGTTGATCTGAAGACTTTACACCTTTAGATTTAGTCTGTGATTTATGACAGTGTTGGAAAATGTAATCTGGTGAAACTGTTACGTACGTACACTCACACCTCGGTTAAAATTTCAGTCAAACTAGAATTTGAACTTGTGCACAGGTGGTTTTGCAGCTCAGTGAAGAAGTCAAGAGTTCAGTTTGCAAAAGGAGGGGAGTGTTCTTACACAAGCTCCATTTGAGTGGAAAAGAACTCATAATGAGAACAGAGGTGGTGGAGAGCTTCACTCTGCTGATGGCTGCTCTGCAGACCTACAGAAGGTCCCATTTTATGTTTAATCTCCTGATGGATCTGATGGGCTAAAGACACTTCTAGCATATCAAGAGTAGTGAAGGCTATTTTTAGCAGTATTAAAAGCTGATGTGACCTGTGTGTTATCACTTCCTGGACTTATTTTAGGAAGTCCTTCTTTAGTTTATGTGTTTATGCTGCGTCTAAAAATGGGAACGAGCTTTGCAGAAGCCCAAAAGAGAGATTCTTGATTTTCATATTCAGCTTTACGCCATTCACATCTGAGTTATAATTTATGGAAATGACCAAAAAACAAATGCATATTTGTTGGCACAAGAGAGGTGCTAAATATAAATAGTCTCTGACGTGTGGGCAGATACACCGTCGCAGAGTGTAGACGGAGCACATTACTGGTGATGGTGCTGCACTTAAGCCTGTGCACCTCTCTTTCTATTAATGTCTTCCATAAACAGTATTGATCTTAAGCCACACTCCACTTACCAAATTACATTACAGGTGAATTACTTTGGTTCTATTAAATAATACGAACAGTAAAATAAATGCAGGAAGCGTAGGAATAAAAAAACGTGGGTGCACGAGCATGTTAACTGTAAGTGTGAAGGACAGGTCAAGGTGTGATGGATACATTAATGTGAATGAAGCTAACGCCATTCTTCTTCTATCCTTCACTCCTCTCTCACTGTAGAAATAAATGTGGCTCGCCTCGCCACTGTTTGAGAGATCATGTTTGGAAAAAGTCAGAAAGTGAGCCATGATTGAAGAAGATTTCTCAAACAAATCATGTTTTTGCATTATTCAGTCAAGTGGAAGCAAACTGTTCAAAAGCCAGAATGTAAAAAGACTGCACCTTGAAAGCTCCTTTAAAGTGTTCTGAACAATCAAAGTGTTCATAAATGTAAATGCAAACAGGCCTATAGCAGAGGCTGCTTTTCCAAAGCTATGACATGTGACAACCACAGCGATTCTGTGGTTTCTAAATTGTTTACAGACCTGTAAGATGTTCCGCCATTTGTACATTTGTCTCAAGCTTTGTTAAAGTGTCTCACACTTGAAATTTTGGTTTGCACTTCCGAGCACCCGTAGTATGGCCTAGACTAGAAGCTTGGAGCTTTAGGGGACTGCGAGTGTAGGGGGGGCAAAACTAGCTGAAACGCTTTTGACTGCAAGAAGATCTTTTTAAGCTGAAAGCTAGAAAGGGAATGTGCCAAAAGACGGAAGTGTTTGCTTTGCTGCTAGCTGGCGGATATCGTGATTTTCTCCTAATTTCACTGACGGCAAATCCTGGATGTGGATTTGGCCAGAAGAATCCCCTACATCGACTTTTAAGTATCATAAAAGTTTCAAGGATGAAAACCAGTCAAGGTTCGAAGCTAAGCTATGCAGTCATGCATTAAGTTTCACATACTGTAGTCTGATAGTCATGCTAACATCTTATAATATATAAAGCATTATTTTTACAACAGAGCAGAACAGTCTCTTACCGGCCACAGTGACTTTAGCGGTCCGGCTAACGATACTCCCCACTCCGTCCAGTGTAGCAAGGCACTGGTATTCCCCTTCGTCAGGCCGGTGGTGTCGAGAGTGCACAACATTCTGCACAAGCAGTGAGCCGTTAGCTAACTGCCTTCTTCTCTCGTCCACCACTGTACTCAGCAGCACGCCATCCTTTCGCCACGTGATGCTTGGTGTTTCCGCAACTGTGTCAGACAGCGCCTGGCAGTCGAGCTGCAGCACGCCGCCTCGCACCGTCACTGTGTCCTGAGGCTCCTGCGTGAAAGTGAAGTCCACGAAACCGCCGAGACTGGACGAGGAGGCGGAGGATGAGGAGGGCGAGGGGTCTGAGGCTGTAGGAGGAGAGGTAAAGAAGCGTTAGATGGAGGGAGAGGAACATTAGATCACAAATGGGATTCATTATTTATAAATGCAGACGCTCTCCATCACATACAGTAAATAACCAAAAATGACAACTAAACACACACACACACACACATCACTTATGACACTGAAATACATCTGAGTGTCCACTCGTTCTATAAGCCATATTTCAACATGCTCGCATGTGCAGGGCTCCAAGGTCAGTTAACAGAATATATGCAACGGCTGTCGGACTTTCAACATAAAAGAGTTTTTTGCAAATGGTTATTGAACTGTAGCGGATAGGCTCGGTCAATGCACCCAAACTACTTAACAATACGAAGCTTTGTTGTAGTTATAGAGACGTTTAAGACAACAATACAGTGATATTGCAAAGGCACTCGAGCCATCATAAAAAACCAGGAGCACCGAGCTGCTGCAACAACAATGGTGGACTTCCGAGTTCTGTAAATGAATATGTGGACTGGCAAGACTCCCAGTCCACGTATCTTTAAATTGACTCACTTTGTAGTGTAGGGTCACTTGGAGTAGCAACCCCATCTTATCTCCTCTCAACACAAACATTCGTATATTTACACCTCACTGCTCTGTGGAAGGAAAATAATGTGCATGTATGTACGCGCGTTGTTTCATTACATCGTCAGACCGCCAACGACTGGCCTGGCATGTATACTACAGTGTTTGTAGTCATTGTTGCTGGTCAGTGTGCACAGTGTTTGTTATAAAAAGGTTGTTGTGTGAAAGCGGAAAACAGTACCCCGGTCACCTCCTAGCTGGACATGCCCAGACGACCTCCAAAGCACATCCAAAGCAGCTGAAGTGAGACAGGAAATGTTGGGAGGAGAGGTTGTGGGATGAGTTGCAGGATTCAAACCTGCGGCTGCTGCGACGAGGACTATAGCCTCTGTAGGCCACATGGGGCGCGCAACATAACCTGTTGCCCCGGCACCTCATCCTATTTCTAAAGTTGAGCCCAGACATCATTCCAATACTCTCCTCTTGTATCTGCATTCTCATTCATACGGTCACTACCCAAAGCTCATGACCACAGCTCGTGGCGTGAAGGTAGGAAAGATACTATAATCTAGAAATGACATCAGAAGGCTCTCGACAGCCTGATTTGTTGGGCCACTTTCCAAGCTGCCATGCTGGATGAGATAGGAGTGAGAACAAGCCACGCATGCAGTCAGATAAGATAAAATAAACAAATCGGTTAATCTGGAGACGTAAAAACATCTCATGGTGCAAGATCAGAAGCGATCATCCCAACTCGGGACAGCGAGTGGCCATTGCAAAGACAAAGAGCCACATCCAAGACCTCTCCTAGAAGTACTAACACATTCTTCAATCAGTTTGTACATTTATTCCTGTGTTGGTGGATCCATTTGTCCTTTTTTGTCAATGATTTTGTCAGATGAGTCTCTTTAAGGCAGAAAACTGAGTCTGAACTTTAACTGTCCTGCTTTGCTCTGCAGGATATCTCATCATCTCCATCAAAGCCACATCAACACGTAGTTTTTGTTTTCATGTGTTTATGTGTATTTCAGTCTAATCTTTGCAAAGGCTCATACAGCGGTGAGCGGCGCTGTGTCTCTGCTTTCATCTTTGAAGTCGACGCAGCTCTAAAGTCTTTCATCGTGATCAGAGAGGCAGTTTGTTCGGTCAAAGCCGCCGTTCAGGGCCTGTGTGTTACCTGGATAGACTTAACAGAGGTTTGAGAACAACCTGAAGTCACGTCATTACAGCACAGAGTCGACTTTGAAGCACAGCAGATGTTCTTTTTTCCCCTCTTTTGCTTTTGATTTTGCTGACTTTCTTTTTAAAGCCGCGCAGCTTCAGGTTCCCCCTGCAGGAAATCTCTCTTTAAATTAACATCAGGTACAAAAACTAAACACTCTCAGGTTGTTTCCAACTGGGACTAGAAAACAAATGGTGAACATTAAAGTCATTTGTCCCTCATGGCTGGATTTTTGCATTGCTTTGTTGCTTTTCTCACTGGTTGATAAAACCCCAACCTCTTGTTCTTTCTGCCTGCAGCTGCTGTTTCTGCCATCTTTCTTTTGTCCCCCTCCTTCCATACCATCCCGTCCTTGTCCACCTTTATCCCTTCCCTCCCTCCCTCCCTCCTTCCTTCCTTCCTTCCTTCCTTCCTTCCTTCCTTCCTTCCTTCTTTCCCCTCATTTCTTCTTTCCCTTCACGGTTTCCTTCTTATTGATTCCCCTTCAGCAGTCCTCCCCCTCTCTCTCTTCTCAGTAAATCACTATCTTGACAGCTCTATCTGTACTCACTCTGACCAGTCACACACACACACACACACACACACACACACACACACACACACACACACACACACACACACACACACACACACACACACACACACACACACACACACACACACACACACACACACAGTCACTTCATCAGTGTGTCCTTGTCCTCGTTGTCCTGCAGTTTGATGCTATCTCTTCTCTGTCTTCTCTTCTCCATCTCTACTCTCCTCTCCTTTCAGCGCTTATTAGTAATTTTTTCTACATTTCTTTAATTGCTTTATCAGCTACAAAAACATTACTATCCATGTCTAGTCCTCCAGAAAGATTTCCATAAAACCTTCTATGATGTAACAGAAAAAAACGATATGGTAACGAATCTTGGTGAAAGGCTCACACAGTTCAAAGGGAACAAACCAAGCGGCAACCTCCGGTGTTGAAAACTTAAGCTGGTGCGTAGATGCTAAATCCTGCAGTTTGACTGCTAGAGGCTGGCTGCAGAAGCACAGGAAGACAAATACACACCCATTCAAAAAAGTCTGTTTCTCATGAACTGCTGTCAATGTTGTGCTTTGCCTCTGGTCACTTCCTGTCAGCACCCGTATGTCCGATCGGGTTTGTTTCCTATTTTTTAGATCCTTTCTTGTGTTGTACTTACTCTCTGATGTACGTCACTTTGCTCTGATAAATTAATTGTAGAATGTCAGAGTGAGGGGGCTGCACACAGCGAGCGCTCCTGAGCTGGTGGGGGCGGGGCACGGTTGGTGCCTTGCTTAAGGGCACCTCTGCAGTACTCAGGAAGTGAACTTGCACCTCTCCAGCTACTAGACCAATTTCCAAAACCGGTGACCTTCTTGTTCCCAACTCAAGTCCCTAACGACTCAGTTACTGCCGCCTCAAAAGTCCTAACAAGTCACACAATTAGCAGAAATACATGTCGTTAACATTATTGTCAAGTCAGCAGGTCTTGAGTATTCTGTGTTAGGTTACTCTGGTCCAGAGTCCATATTCCTTCAGTACGGTGACCCTGCACATCAGACACTCTGTGACCTCGCACAGGTTGAGAAACTCTAAGAGCCATTTTTAACAGCAGAGGTGGAGAGAGAGGTGGAGGATATAGAGCCATCCAGGACTTTCACTGATAAGATGAGAGTCGGTGACAGTGAGGTGGACAACAGCCAAGACCATCCTGACACACACACACACACACACACACACACACACACACACACGCACACACTCACAGTGGCTGTCACCACGGGTTACTGTCTGAGAAGCAGACTGCATTAAGTCTCTGGACAGCATCCAAAAAGTTTGTGCGTGTGCATGTGTGTGTGTGTGTGTGTTAAACTTTACCCGCTGCCAGCACAGAATCATCTTAACTAAAAGGCGACACAGGAAGGACCAGAAGTTACAAGAGAGGTAAAAAAAAAAAAGTGAAATGTCATCCAAAAAAGTAAAACCTCCAATCTGTCACAAAGAAAAATACCCCAGAAATCACATAAACCAAGTTACTACTGAAACTACGGTGCTAAATAATGAAAGACATATTCAGCTGAAAGATCAAACATCTTCCTGAGTGATTCAAGAAGAAACAAGAAGCATGTACTGTACTGTGTTCCTTGGAATAAATGTGTTTGATTTCCGCGAGCTGAAAGCTTGGGGGCTGGATGGGAAATTGTGCGGGAAATATTAAAGACTGAATGCAAGAAAGATACTCTGAAGTGCTATTGAAGTTAACAGCTATTCCCTGATAAACACAAATCAATGAGATTCTTTAGCCTAACTTTATTTGCAGACCTTTAAAGAAAGAAAAATCTGTATCAAATACCACGGTGCGCCAGAGAGAGAGAGAGAGAGAGAGACTGTAGACAGCTGGTATGTCCCTCCCATAGATGAACCAATCGTGGTGTGACATCTCGTGTGACAGCTGAAGCTTCTGATGCCTTCGTTTTAATATTTTTCTGCAGCTGCTTGCTGTCGATGCCGTCCTGCACTCTTGGTTTAGGATGATCGTTGCAATACGCATCAACATCCACACACACATCACACTTCATTAGAGCATCCAAACTTGCAGAAAACTCTAGAAAAAACTCGCAAAAAATTGCAGGATAGTGTTTTTCTAGCAGTAAGTCCGAGTGAGCTGATGTAATACTGCAGCAGGATATAATCAGGAGAATTCACCTCGAGTGAATGGGAGAGGGTGGTGACAGTTATTGGGGTTCAGTGTCTTGCCCAAGGACACATCGGACATGTGGCTGCAGGAGCTCAGGATCGAACCCCCGGCCCTCCTGGTTAAGAGACCACCGACTCTACCAACTGAGCCACAGCCGCCTGTTCTTACTTTGTGTCTTTTAGCTTCTGAGCATACCGCACAGTCTGAACACAGTGTCTGATTAATTTTGAGGGCAGCTGTATTAAAAGAATCCCATCATTCATTGAATGATTTCAGCTAACACGTGATGCCAGCTGGGGTTTGTTGCTCCCCAACACTTTCACATCCAGACAGTGGAGGTCGGACCAAAGTGGTGCATTACTTTCTCCAAGGCCTGTGACATAACCCCTCTCACAGACAAGTGCTTTGAGCCTAAATAACTTCCACACTCACACAGACGACCTTCAGCCGTCAGAGGAGGCGACTGCTCAGCGATAGAAACACAGATCTCTGCTCCCAACGACTGTGAGGATACATGCAGATGAACTGTGCCCAACATTAATCTAAGTGTCAACAGTGAGATGATTGATGTAGTGGAGTTAACAGTTATAATGTAGAAAGAAATGAGATATGATGGTGCATTCTTTTAGGTGAATTAGAGCTCTGGCACTGTTGGAAGTCAATGAGCGGGACAGCTTTAAGGCCGACTTTTAGATTCATCATGTGTGTTATTCACTCCTGTCTGCTTATTTCATCTCTTACGGCGTCTGTGAGATAGAGAGTTGTCTTTCCAGAGCACCCCCTCATATTATTTCACCCATGTCAGCTCAGTCCGGCCTGATTACTAGTGGTGCAGTACTCGAAATCAGTCTTGGTCTCAAGACCGGTCTCGAGACCACTATTTGAAGGTCTTTGTCTCGTCTCGGAATCAAAATCATTTTTACTCGGTCTTGTTTCGGACTGGGCGGACTCTGGATTTTAGATCAAGACCGGTCAAGACCCCACTGATAGGCTATGTTTACCACGTCATCACTGTGATTAGAAGGAAAACGCCTCTTTCTAAAAGAACAAATAACTTCAATTCATTCATAATTTCATTTTTATCCCCCGGTTACAACCGCAACCTTCCGGTGTTACGGTCTAAGTGAGTGACATGCTGCACACAAGTTGATGATTTTTCAGTGATATCTATGGTCCTGGTCCTTGGTCTCGCCGCGGTCTCGCCCTGCCTTGGTCATGGTCTTAACTCAATCTCGATCTGGATCCCTAAATGTCTTGGTCTTGTCTCGGTCTTGTAGCACTCTGGTCTCGGGTATGTCTTGGTCTCGGTTAGTGTGGTCTTGACTACAACACTACTGATTACACTCAAAATGTGCACGTTTGAAGTTTCTACTCGACTCTGCAGCTACAAAAAAACAACAAAGAGCGTATCTACACACTGAGAGGTGACCATGGAGTTGAATCATTGTACCCCTGACAGGATACACCTGTTCCTGCTCCTGATGGTGTGTCCACTCCTCTCTGACTCAGCATGAAAACCCAAAAAACCACATCCTGCAGACACACGCATTTACCAACCAGCCAGCAGTAAGCCAATTATACACACACACACACACACACACACACACACACACACACAGACACAGAGTGTGTTAAAGTCCCATCTGCAGAGAGCTCTGACACCAGCTGGACAACACCCCTGTGTGTGTGTGTGTGTGTGTGTGTGTGTGTGTGTGTGTGTGTGTGTGTGTGTGTGTGTGTGTGTGTGTGTGTGTGTGTGTGTGTGTGTGTGCGTGCGTGTGTGTGTGTGTGTGTGTGTGTGTGTTTAGCATTAATCCTTTATTAACAAGTCTCACCTGTCGTCCACCCTTTGTGTCCCATTGAACTATAACTCCCATAATCCCTTTGACAATGTCACAGCTGAGCTCTGAAACACACACACACACACACACACACACACACACACACACACACACACTAACCAACGAGCAGCGACAGACAAATGAGACGGTCAGATCACCAAAGCTTTTGTTATGATTTATGCAAGTTGTTAAATTGTGTCTAAACACACTTTTTCAGTCCAACAGTTCTCCCGTGCTTATTTCTATGTACTTTGTGAACAAATTTCATAAACCAAATTTACACAAAAAAGCAACAACCTACAACCGATAAATCATTTCCAACATCCCAGAGACATAAAAACTATAAGTAACACTTTTTTTGACACTGATGAGTCGACTAAATGGTTAAAAGTAGTCACCAACGCTAGTTTGCTTGACGGTTAAACAAGCTATATTTATTAAATGATATCTGAATGTAGGCCAGATCAATGTTGTGTCCAAGCTGTAACTCCGTCACCTGCCTCTAGCTGGGGCTGTAGCATCAGTTAACAGGCCTGCTGTCCACGCTCTTCTGCTGGATGTAAACCAATGCCATGGGTAGTTGCATCCCGTATGAAGGCTGTGTCATAAAAGCACTTGATCAGAGCAATGCGTAACCTCAGTCAGCACAGGCATGTAAACGTTAACCTGCAAGGAGTTGCAAAGTTGGTGGTGCTAGCACAGCTAACATCAGCCACACACAAAGTTTACCTGCACGTCACAAAGTGCCACACGTTTCAGATGCCTTTAAAATAGACGTCAGTTTTTATTAATGTAAGCAGGCTACAAGTAATACTGTTTTAGACTGTGGTTACCCTTGTTAAATAGATTGTGCTCAATTTTGACTGCGTGTTTTCTCACCTTAAGACGAGCCTTATTATGACTGAAAAATGTTGTCAGACAATCCTGAAATCTGTCTCAGGCTAAACGGCTGCATCATTTCAGGCAGAACAAAAGAAGAAACATAAATACTGTTTCCTTTCTGTGATTGGCTGATGAGATGTCACATGACACAAACATAAAAACAAACAAATCAAAGAAAAGTAGTTCATGCTGTATTTAATTATGTAACACCACACTGTTCAGAGAAACACACACACACACTGATATTAGCACCAATTGGTCTTAATTAGCCGATTCTCATTCAGCATGCTGTATCTGCTGCTAATTACTCGACTGTGTGTGTGTGTGTGTGTGTGTGTGTGTGTGTGTGTGTGTGTGTGTGTGTGTGTGTGTGTGGGTCTGTCTGTGTGTGTGGGTCTGTCTGTGTGTGCGTGCATGCGTGTGTGTGTGTGTGTGTGTGTGTGCGTGCATGCGTGTGTGCGCGCGTGTGTGTGTGTGTGTGCGTGGGTCTGTCTGTGTGTGTGTGTGTGTGTGTGTGTGTGTGTGTGTCTGTCTGTGTGTGTGTGTGTGTGTGTGTGTGTCTGTCTGTGTGTGTGGGTCTGTCTGTGTGTGTGTGCATGCGTGTGTGTGTGCGCGCGTGTGTGTGTGTGCGTGGGTCTGTCTGTGTGTGTGTGTGTGTGTGTGTGTGTGTGCATGGGTCTGTCTGTGTGTGTGTGTGTGTGTGTGTGCGCGCGTGCGTGTGTGTGTGTGTGTGTGTGTGTCAGCAGCATCAATCCCAGCCAGTTTATTTTCAGTGAGTAATTTAAATGAACGACAGCAGATGTTTGAATGCTTTGCAACAATCTTAAAGATTTTAATAAAAAAGGTGTGACAGAAAATAAATGAATAAAATAAAAGCAGGAGAAAAAGATTAAAACTGAATGAAAGGAAAGACACGGATTAGTTACCCACACACACACACACGCGCCAAGATTTAGACCCATGTGTGTCTTCCATTTGGTCCTTGTCAGAAAGCGTCAGGAGACAACAGTGACACACCCTCCCCTGAGACAAAAATCATCATATTCACAGCAGCCCCGCGTGTGTGCTCGTCTGTGTGTATTTGCAGGTTAAAACCCCAATAAGCACTCCTTCTGAACGTTTGTAACGAAGACCTTTGCTGCTGTCAGACACAATTAGCCAACGGTCAACAGCAGGCCAATTATTCACAGACACACAACATTGTACGCTTTAACAAGGTAGCTTACTGTCAAAGAGGCGAGGAGGGAGTAGCTGTCATAACACACGCACGCACACACACACACGCACACAGGCGCAGGAATTCCTTTTTGTGTTCAAGTGAAATGGGAATAGCTGTCATATACTTGTCACTGGAAAACACACACTACACAACATCAGAGACAAACACACACACAAACACTGTGCAGTGATACCGCAGGTCCACATCGAGTCCGTCTCTTTAAATATTTACAGTCAGATACATTTTTTATATGTTAGTGAATTCTTGATTCATGGGGGTTTTGTAGAAAAGTTGCACAAAAAATGGGGTCACCCCCTTTGTTGTGTAAAAGAAGTGTATCTGTATTTCCTTTTGCAATATGGAGTCATAGAAGGGCCTAAACTAAATGGAACAGTGGACCGTTTGCCTCAGCCTTGTTTGTATGGTTTAGGAAGTTTGAACATCATTAATGCTAAGCTACGTAGCAAGCCTAATTGGAGCCTTCCAGCAAGCAAATGCTTCCAATAACAGCCTGAACACAGCTGGAGTCACGAACATGCCAGCAGAAGATAAAAAATAGAGCTAAATTCTTCACCCTCCAGCTCTAGTTAGGGTTATCCTCTTTACCGTTTCAACAAACTTCAAGCTAGCGGGCTAGCTTGAGCCCCTGCTAACAGTCTTTACAGTTAAAGCTAAATAAGTAGCCCCTGGATCTGATCAATTACACGGTCATGGATGCTACTCACACACATTGGCTGAAAATACACACATGCATAAACAGAACCTTTGAACATGCATGTATGCAGAGCGAGTCGGAGTGAGAGGGTAACCCCTTAGCTATTGGAGGTTTGGTGCCTTGCTCAATGGTCCCTTGGCAGAATGTGGGAAGTGAACTAGCACCTCTCCAGCACGCAAACCAATTTCCATTCTTTGGTATCTGTACTTGAACCTGCAACCCTTTGGAGTTCATGGTCTCAATCTACAAGTACAGTTTGGAGTCTTCTTCAGTAGAGCATGGTGTTCATTTGGTAAATAATGGTCCCACTGTTAACCAGTTGGTGACGTCACAACGGCTACAGGCTAGCCTGAAGTCTTACAGGGAGAGAACAATTGTGTAACTGATTTTTAACAACTTATTGACAAGTACAACAAGGTCTATTGTAACCATGCATGAATCCCCTTTCAGTATACACAATTATTGAGAGATGTAACATGAACAGCATATAGCTGTTTAACCACATAGCCAAAAGCTAACCATTTTACCAGCTAGCTAGTCTGAGTCAGGTTGTAATTGTAGGTTTTACTTTAACAGTGTGTCTTCTTATGTGTTCCTCCAGTGCACCGTAAATATCCGTGTATGGTTACCATCTTCTACTCGTGAGTGTGTGTGACAAGGCCGATAATCATCCATAATTCATACAAGCTGGCCGATTAGGCGGCTGTAATGTGATCACAGGCAGAGTAACAGAATTCAGAGGCAGATTTGGTGAGCTCACAGCGGGATAATATCAGGGATGAAATCTGCGGCATGAAGTGAAAACGGTGTCAGAGCAATTCTATCGGTCTTTGATCACAGATTCACTTACAGAAAACCCTGAGAGAGGAGAAATAAAACAACACAGCGGCTAAAGGCTGCAGGATGAAAGCAGAGATCGGGATGAATAGAGAAATTAGAGAGGGAGGGAGGTGGAGAGATGATGTTCTGGGCTTTTTATTTTAAAGCCACTAATTCCCGCTTTCTCACTCCCTCGTCAGTTTGCTTTTATCTTTTCTCTTCTTTTCTTTTCCATCATCTTCCCTTTCATGTTTTTTGTTTACTAATGTTTAAAGTGTGTATGGTGTGGAAAGGAAAACCATCAGCAGTACTCTAAAATGTACGTCAGAGGTTTGGCTTTATAACTCAAACCACCAGTTTGCTCCTTTTGGAAGGTTTTCCTCCACAGTCCAGGTCCTGCAGCAGATGTTTGGTTGAGCAAACTGTGCAGGAAGAAACACAAATTGGTTGAATGTCGGCGAGAAAATGGCTTCCAGCTGGAGACCATTTCCAGAGGTGGAAGGTCGTCAGTGTGCAGCTCCCACTGACACTCCACCAATCTGCCTCCATCTGAGCACTGCCACAAACATCCAGAGCGTGGAGGTAAAGGTCAGCGCAGAGTCACTACAAGGCCCAGAGGCTGGATGGTGCGACTACATCGCCTGAAGCTAGCTGACGGCTGCAGCTAAAAGAATACAGATACAGGCTGAATTGAAGGCAAAGAGTTCAAACTAGAAGGCTGAGCACGAGGAAACTAAAATGTTGGGAGTTATTAATTAAGACATGTGAAGATGTTCTCTTTGAAGAGTGACATGCAAAAACATCTAGCCCTGAAAATGTGGGGTCCACATTCTTAAAAGGTCAAACATTGTCGGAATTCCTGCAGTAGATTGCTTCAGGTTTTTGCTAATGGGCTCTTATGGTTACATCTTAGCCCACGGGGGGGGACAAACATCCAGTCAAAGTATGTTCTTGTTTTTGTCCCTGACAGGCTCAGATTGTTAATCTAAGTGTCAAGACAACATTACAGAAAGGATCCCTACAGCGACAGACCTTTTGGTGAAGACTGTGTTGCTCTTTTTAAAGGAACTTTCTTCAGAGCCGCCAGACTCCATTGACAGAAACAGTCATTGTAACCTGCTGAAAACAGGATTGGCTGTTCTACCCCTACCTTTATCTGTTGGTTTGTTTGTGTGTTGGAAAAACGCGTTGGATCTTATCTTACCAACTAGAACGCGAAGGTCAGTAATGAACCAACCAATGATGCAGAGGAAGACTGTGAACTCCACTGTAAATATTAACGGACGAAGCCTGAGTGACGTCACACGTGTGTTACTGTGGGGGGATTTGGAGTCCCATCGATGCAGTCGCCATGCTAAGGTTTTAAGCCTTAGGTTGAGATTAGTTGGGATCCAAAAAACAAGTGTCGTTTTGTAACACAAATAACACAAGAAAACACAAAAACAATCTAGAAAGCATGATTTTGTTTTTGTATTCTCTGCAGCAGGACATGAGGATACAAATGTCAGCCACACGGCGTTTCTGTCCAGAGTTTGACATCTCAGAAACAGACAAAGAGAGAGACTTGATGGTTCATTATACCTTTCCTTCACATTTCAGGGTCTTTTTAACCCTGAATCCCATCTCTCCTTTTACCTCTTTCTAAGAACTACTTTTTCATCATCTGTTCCTTCTTCCTCCTCTGCTTTCCTTCCCTCGTCTCCTTCCCTCCTTTATCCATTGTTCTAATCACTTCTTCCTCGCTTATTTGCTCCCCTCTTTCTTCTCGTCCCACATCTCCCAGTGTGCACAGTGTGCAGCTATAACCCTGATTACCTCACTGCGTCGCCGGCCTTCAGCATCACAAGGCCAGCTAGGATCAATAACATCGATCAGGAAGTCTCCCTCTAACCAGCACTGTGTGTGTTGGTTAGTGTGTGTGTGTGTGTGTGTGTGTGTGTGTGTGTGTGTGTGTGTGTGTGTGTGTGTGTGTGTGCGTGTGCGTGTGCGTGTGCGTGTGTGTGTGTGTGCATGTATGTGTGACTGAATTTACATATAAGTGCTGTAAATGTTGTTTGCATATTGATCGCATCTAGTTCACTGTTTGCATGCATTGACCTCTTTGGATATAATGAGGATAAATGCAAAATGTTGAGATTTGACCTCGTTTACACACAAATACACGCAATGCATGCAGAATGACACACACACACACACACACACACACAACGACTCATGCAGTGAAATGTAAATGAGTGCTTGTTTCTGGCTCTCTTGCATGAATGATTTATGTAAATACATCCATCTTTCTCTATCTCTCTGTCACTCTCCTCTTGAATTGGAATGATGTCGATTTCAGAGGACAGTCGTCATAGCGACTGCATCTCTGGTTGATCTTAAAGAGGACAAAAGTTTACATTAGACCTCAGTGCTGTTAAGCAAATGAAGCACGTCACACTGAAAACATCAACACAACTCAGCTGCATGTTTCAACTGTTTGCATCTGAGTTGCAGAGATGCACAGTGGCTTCCCCCTCGACACCTCAATGTCAGCAAAAAAAAAAGAAACACATAGATGAACTTCAGGAGGAAAAAGGGACAAGGACACGTCTCCTCTCTGCATTGAAGGAGAGAGTCAGCAGCTTTAGGTTCTTCTGGGTCCTGACCCGAGTTAACCCTACGTATGCTTAAACAACCGTTCCTATGACACCTCACCTTAAAGCTCCTGTGAGGAGTTTTTAACCAGTAATGAAACAGACTGAATTAAACTCTGATGTATCTCTATGACTTTCTTCTTTGTTTAAGATTTATTTTGGGGATCTTGCCTTTTACTGGAACAGGACAAGGAAATGGGGAGATAAAACTGTTTATGACATGCGGGAAAGGAGCCGCAGGTCAGACTTATACCCGGGCAGCCCGCTTGGAGGACTATTGCCTCACATGGGGCGCGACCTGGCCGCTAGTCCATCTGCGTCTATGTGCCGTTTTCAAAAGTTTGAACTCTGGAACTCGTTTTCAAAACTTTCAGTTACCCCAAACGCTGTTGTCATGTAAACGAACAGCGATAACACACAAAAGGTTACCACTCTCGAGGATGAAGCTAAACAGTCCAGGATCTGTGATACAGGAGGACTAAAGTGTGTGTTGCAAGTTTTATGCCAGCGTGTGCAGGTTTTTGTGTTACTTCAGATGTGTGTGTGTTTAATGATGTGAGGCCTGAGGTCAGCACAAAGCTCCTCTGTAGAAATAAACAGTGTGCAGGTTAGCGTCCTTCACTAACAGCTGTGTTGAATTTCGACTCCACAGATCGTCAGGTTTTCATGTCTGACCGTCTGTCAGTAAATCTCACCGCTGCTCTTTGTGTGGGCGAGCGCTGCTGGGAAGAAAAGAAAACCTGCCTGAACGGAAGATTTCTTTATCTACTCTTTGTTGTAGAAAAGAAAAAGGGGCTTTGGCTCAGTCAGAAGGATGGAGTGTGTGTTTTGTGTTTTCCTACACAGGGTTCACATGAAGAGTAAAAGCAGCCGCTGGCTTCTTTATCTTTTTTTACTTTAACTGACAGTGAACTTTACTCAGTGATTACAGAACAATTCATGCAGGAGAGCACACGAATCAGACTTAATGAATCAAGATCGTCCTCAGAGGGGTGTTTGAATTGTTGTGCATGAACTCCACGTAAGACTGTCAGTGTGTCTTTACCCGAATAGAGAACCAGATTATTCCTAATGCATTGTGTTAAATAAAACGTTCAGTGTTGGTAAGTGATACAAAAACACTCTTTTGCTATGTTTTTTTTTTCTGCTATGTAAAGAATCCATTCCTGCGCCGCTGACGAGGCATCTTGCGTGTTAGTGTGGCTCTGTCTCATTTCCAACAATGCACACACAAACTGCAGAGCTGGAAACATATGACGCATGCTTCATTAAAAACGTCAGTCCAGGTTCTTCATTTCAATACATATATCAATATATACTAGGCTAAATATAAAGCACGGTCAAAGACCAGTGTGCTACTGTGGCTCCATAGCTTCGAATAAAACAATCAAGCCCTTAAGCCAATCAGCAGCCAGGGTTGACTGCAGTCCCAATAGCCTTCAATTAAGCATGCTTCACTGGCCTGAGCAGATATAGCACTGTAGAGCACAGGAAATAACTACGACTCTCTTTTGTATAAATGTCTCCAACATTGAGAAACAATCAGAAATGATTCGCCATCACGAGAAAACAGAGTCGAATAAAATGTGTGCATGTAGGCCGGCTTACAGGGCGTTCAGTAAGGGAATTAAATATAAAGGGAACATAGCAAACATCTCTGGCAGCAGTGAAGGAAATAAGGTGGAAGCTTACAGTTTTAATACAGGTGGGATTCAAATCTAAAGATCGAAATAAACCTGAATGTGAGAGCAGTAAAGTCTTAAAAGCTCACGCTATCTCTGAAGAATCTGACACTGAACAAATAAGAGCAGAAGGAATATTTTATAGAAGGAATACCTGCAGGTAGGTTTCACTTTTTCTTGACGCTTGATGGAAAAGGATGCAAAAGCGTGCAAAGAAGAAGTCGATGGAAACACTCTGACTGCACTCTCTCTCTCTCGCTCCTCGACCCCCCACATTCTCTTTCTTCTTTTCTTTATGTCTCCCTCGAATCAATTCTTCTTCCACCATCTTTTAGTCTCTCTCTCTCTCTCTCTCTCTCTCTCTCTCTCTCTCTCTCTCAGGGGAAACCTCTGCTGTCATCCTCCGGATCTCAAAGTCTAAACGCTGAGACCCCTCTGATACTGCCTGAGCCAGTGCGTGTGTGCTCGTCACAGTGTGTGTGTGTGTGTGTGTCAGACAGGATGGGGGGTTGTGCAGACAGATGAGGATTTCTATCGACTGACATCTTATCACAGTTTGTGTCAAATCTTGACAAACGCTGTCAGACTGTGTGGGTGTTTGGTTTTCATATTTAAGGCTTGTAACTCAAACTACCGGTCTGGGGACCAAATCCCGCCATGATCTGTGTATGTGTTATTTTTACAGGAATGCTGAGAGAATAAATCTCTCGTCTTGTATTGTTAAGAAGAAGCAAGCTGTGTTTAAATGCACAACTTGTCAACTTAAACAGCCTCCTATTCCTGCGGTATGCCTCATGATTTTAAAAGGACAGGATGAACGGCTTTGAGAAAGGTGCAGCATTGTTTCTTCACGGTTTTCTCTTTGGGCAGTATAAGGGTAATTTACTTCCTGTTTGGATGCTAATTTTGAACCTTAATTACATCACAATCTCACTGGTGTCATTCTCTAAAAAACTACATCTCCCATGAATGACCTAACATGTTTTATCAATAAACCTTCCTTGATAGATACAGAGAAGGGAAGGATCTGCAGTGGAGATGAATCAGTGGTGATGTGTTGCACGGTGCTTCATGTCTCAGTAGATCGTAACCGTTTAGATGAATTCACTTTTTTATAATTTTGTCTCATTTCTGCATGTTTCATCATGTTTTGCTGTCATATCGCTGTGTGTGTGTGTTAACCAAACAGCCTCCAGATTGAGTGTGTGTGTGTGACTCAACTCGATCCTCTGATGTGTTTTTAACGTTTTATCGTATTTATCAGATTGTTTATTTGACTGTAAACGAGGCCTTTTGTTGCTTCAGACAGACGCTGAGGAGTCATCAACGCTCAGACACATCTGCTGCTGCGAGGAGCCTCAAAACGCCTTCAACACACACACACACACACACACACACACACAACCATCCTCTGTGTGTGTCGGTCTCTGTGTGTGCATGTGTGTGTGACACCCGTGACCAATCAAGACAGAAGCCACAGGCTTTCCAACTGCCGTCCCTTGAGACGAAGCTGCGGACAGCCAATATGTCACCCACACACACACACACACACACACACACACACACAAACACACACAGGCACACACAGGCACACACAGGCACACACAGGCACACAGGCACACACACACACACACACACGGTGTAAGCCTGACAGATTGGTAGTTTATGGGTGTTAACAGACAGAGGGAGCCTCTTTCTTCACCATCATCAGTCATCGCCTTCAGACCCTCCTCCTCCTCACACACAATAGCCCTTCGTGTGTGTGTGTGTGTGTGTGTGTGTGTGTGTGTGTGTGTGTGTGTGTGTGTGTGTGCATGTGTACATGTGTGTGTGGTTGTTTATTAAAGCAGGAAACAAACATGGAGCAACTGGCGGCTGCAGGTCAACAGGGTGACCCCCCCAAACAAAGCCTAAGTGTGTGCGTGTGTGTTAGTGTGTGTGTATGTGATTTGGGGATAAAAAAGGAAATTAAAGGGGTGCAATACAAGAACAAAGGTCAACAGCATGTCGACCCGGGGTGAAGAAGGGGGTCATCGTTGAAGAGGGGGGGGAAGACGTAACGTAGTGTCTGGAGGGAAAGCAGACAATGCTAACGAGGAATCAAACATTTAATGACACCAAATCAGAACAGAGAGCCTAATCCGCTCTGATTTAAGACATTCAGGCATTAAGATTGTATAAAACATTTATTCCTTCTCCTTGGTACAAAACTCCAAATTGGCTCGAACAAAGCTACATTGCTCAGTACCTTGATGACTATTTGCCTTCAAGATCACAACACTCATCTGCTTCTGTTTTATTGAGGTAAATTACAAACAACTGTAAGAAAATCAGGCACTCAGTCTTCCTCAAATGTTTCCTCCAGCTATGTAAACTGCCTGCAGTAAGGCTGTGATTCAGGCTGCAAATGTAAGCCTTAACCATCGAGGTAGCAGAACTTCTTCTGCAAGCTTTTTCTCAATGGAGTCTGCTGACTGTAAAGAGAGCAATAAAGGGGGCTTCTGGTTGCAAGAGAACATCTTAGTGTGTAACAAAAAGGTACGTCTCTGAAGGGATTCTTTGTGTAATGTTCTAAAAATATCAACTTCAGCCTGCAGTGACAAAAACAAAAACTTTTAGTGGAAGCACTTTGAGTGCATTATTCTCCAAGGATGATGTTGCAGCCATTACAGCCTGTTTCATAGCTGCAGCCTGAAGACATCTACTGCAGACATTTCTTCTTTATTTTTCTTCACTATTAATCATTAGGACCCAAAGCACCGACGGATAATTGGGTTAAAGACAGAAGTATGTCTGACTCCGCGATGGAAAGTGGAGACATACCACCTTTCAGTTCGTTACTATCGGACCTCCTTCCAGTTAGCAAGCTGCACAACTTTACAGCTCTGTACATTTTGTCATGTAATCCATCAGCTCATGGATAATATCTAAAGGCACACACTTATGTTGTTTAACTTCATGGGGTAAGCCTGAACATGAACTGGGGAGCATGTGCAGAATCCCCTTGGACAGTTTGGGTCTGATTGAGGCGTGTACATGCTAAAGTAAACCTTCCCCCAACCACATGATGTCGGTGTGTTGGTCTGACTTTGAAAGATTGGACTTTTACAGTTTTAGTCGATCTAACATGTAAAAATGCATTTTTAGAGTCCAGTTTTAGTCGGACAAGCACAATAAATAATAAATTGACTTTTTCTGACTGCATGTAACGAACTGAGTCCAGCTTCCACTCTAAAGCATCTTTCGTTTTTGAATTTGCAGCTGGTTTGAAATCAAAGCAGTTGTTTTGACCTTCAGCAGCACGTTTCTGCTGAAGTTGTTTTTCAGGGTAACACTTTACTTTACAGGTCCGCAAATTTTGTCGTAATTAGGTGATAATTAGACAAACTTCTTTTTTATTTCTTTGAAATTACCTCAGAATTTCATGACAATTGGGTGAAAATTAGCACTTAACTTATTTGAAATAATGCCCGAATTTAATTGTAAGCAATAATGATTACAGCTTTTGGTAATAAATGACTGAGATCAGCTTTATATGATGAACCAAAAAAAGATTAACACTGGAACTCCTATAAAACTAAATGAACTCAGCTGTCATTCTAACTCAGACATTTATTAATGAATCCTGAATCACATCAGCTGCTGTTCACAAAGTCAGACTGAAGATATTCTATGATTTTCTTCATGAAATTAATTATTTCAAATAAGTTACGTGCTAATTTTCACCCAATTGTCATGAAATTCGGGGTAATTTCAAAGAAATAATAAAAAAGTTTGTCTAATTATCATCTAATTACGACGAAATTTGCAGATCTGTAAAGTTAAGTGTTACCTTTTTGAGTATCACATGTTCCTTTTTTTTATTTGCCTCATTTCAAAATGAGCAGCCTGTTTCGTCTAATAGTAATCACTTCAGCCATTGCAGCACTTCTGCACTACATATTACATTTGTGAGGGCTGTGCAATGAATCCTGGGGATCGTAGTGAATGAAAAACAGTCGGAACTTGACTGTAAGCAGAAGCTGCTCATTAACATGAGCGCTGCTGGCTGAGTCGAAATTATTTCCAGAAACATGCAGCTTTAAAAGACGTAGAATGAGACCCAGATCTGTTCCTCCTGCTCATTTAAATGTGACTGACACAGAAATGTAACCATCCAGTGTGAGAAAAAAAAAGAGCTGGAGCTTCACTAAACAGCGAGGTTTGAAATGATTCAGAGTTTCACATTTACACTCGAAACAGGAATAATCAACAAAGACCCTCTGCAAACAGCCACAGGCCCGCACAGTTTATATTTAGTGTACATGTTTAGTCACCAGTGTGTGTGTGTGCGTGTGTGTGTGTGTGTGAGTGTGTGTGTGTGTGTGTGTGTGTGTGTGTGTGTGTGTGTGTGTGTGTGTGTGTGTGTGTGTGTGTGTGTGTGTGTGTGTGTGTGTGTGTGTGTGTGTTTGTTGGGGGGTTGGTGGCTGTCAATCAGACTCAGTAGGGCATAAAGAGTGAGGTGGGGCGTTGCCGTGGGGAACGATGAGGAGAAATCCTCCCTCCTTCTTTCCTCCCCTCCTTCCTGCATCACATTTACCATCAGCAATTTTTTTCTCTGATTTTGTCTCAATTTTCCAATATTCCTTTTTTTTATTTCACTGATTCACTTTTTTCCTCTTTTTTGTCCCTTCTTTTCACATTTTATTCTGCCATTCTTTTGTAATTCTTGTTTCATTCTTTCTTCCCCTTTTTACGCTAAACTCAAACATGCACGCTCCCTCCCTCATCTCCTTGTGCAGTAATTAACAATGCAATATGTCTAGTTTCCTTTTTCTTTTGACCTCTACTACGTAAACACTTCTACCTGAACATACATACATGTTTTTTTCTCTCTTACAAATCTTTTCTTACCTTTGCAAAATTTACATTTCAGACTAGTGTTGTAGCACTTTTTAAAGGTCTCAGTCTTTCTCGGAATCGCAAGCACTTTTACTCGGTCTTGTCTTTGTCTCGTACTGGGCGGACTCCAGATTTTAAAACAAGACCAGTCAAGACCACCACTGACGGGCTTCTTTATCACGTCATTACTGCGATTAGAAGGAAAATGCCCCCTTTCTAAAAACAACACATCATTGGTAGTTTGGTTTGCCCCCCTGGTTACGACTGTTAGGTCTCAGTGAGTGACACGCCCCCTAAACACAAGATGATCATTTTTCTGTGATATTTATGGTCTTGACTTGATCTCGATCCCTAGATGTCTTGGTCTTGTCTCGGTCTCGGAGCACTGTCTTGGTC
Organism: Tautogolabrus adspersus; assembly: GCA_020745685.1. Taxonomy (NCBI): domain Eukaryota; kingdom Metazoa; phylum Chordata; class Actinopteri; order Labriformes; family Labridae; genus Tautogolabrus; species Tautogolabrus adspersus. The sequence goes on along the minus strand of CM036549.1, from coordinate 3,123,187 downwards.
TCCATTAGTGTGGTCTTGACACTGTTTCAGACTGTGCAATACATTTCTATTCCTTACTTGTGGCAAGCTACTTTTTTACTGTGCATACTTCATCTACTGCAAATGATTTCTGCCACAACAGTTGAGTTTAACCTATTCTTTATTGTCTGAATCGACCAATCAGGCGCTCTCTTTGTGTGCTTCAGACCCCTGTCGATTTATTGAGTTCAGTTTAGCTGAGACCAGTTTCCTTTGGTCCATCTGTACTTCTTCTTACACACACACACACCCCCAAGCACAATGAATATTAATACACACACTCGCATACACACCCCTTCAGCATACGTTCAGGGGTCAACACGCCAACGCTGGCCACAGACCTGCAGGGGATTATGGGTAGGCTGAGCAGTATGGCTGTCAGCAATGTGAGGGACCTCACTATCTTACAATCTCACACAAACACACAAGCTCCTTCAAGCCTCATGATGTCCCTGGAGTGTGTTAGTGTATGTGTGTGTACGTGTTTTCATGTGTGTTTCAGCAGCAGTCAAACACACACACACGCACACACACACACACACACACACACACGTGCACGCACACACACACACACACACACACACACACACACACACACGCAGCAGACCAGTGCTTTCTGTTCATTATCAAACTCGTTCTCCAAGAAATTCAATTTATATTCCACTAATTTGCAACAAATAAAAATGTGGCATCAACATAATTACATTTTTGTCAACATAACGAGGAATCCTTTTTAATGAGTGTATCTGTAAAATGTGTACTGACACCAACTCGTGTTTATTTCTATTGAACATCTAATATTGGCAATAACGGCAGCTTTTTATGGATATGTTTGGTAGCAGACACAAAGAGTGTAATAATGTGTGTTTTTGGTGGAGTCAGGAGCAATATCTGTTGCAGCTTGTAAACACAAAAGGGAGAGAGATTTGACTGACAACAAGTAAACCAGCTCAGGGTGTTCTTTCCTGATTTGAATCTTTGACTCTCAGGGAGAACTCTCCCCTGGAACAAATCTGTAGTTGTAAAATTTCCAAAACACCAAATTCTGTCCTCTTCAGAGAGACATGTGGAGGCATGTTGTGATCTGGTGACATCATATGTTTGTGCCTCTTTAAAAAGCGTTACAAATCAGTGTTGGAAAATAAATGTGTTGTGATGTGACTAATCATCTGTGAAGCTGCTAAGAATTAGCGGAGTCACAGACTGCCGTGATTAGCAGCTCTTAAAGACTGTGACGGATAAACAGAATGAGGTGTTACCTGAACACACACCTGACGACGAGCACAAATGTGGGATTATCTTACTTACTTTTCATTTCTTGCTTTTATAGTAGTAAAGAGGATAAAAAACAAAATGCTATCTTTTTGTGCACGTTGGAAAAGGACTCTTATGATGTATAAAGATGTATTAGAGAGCAGCCAAACGTTTACAGCCAATCAGGACAAAGCAGCAGAGTGTGAAGCCTTAACGCGGTTCTAAATGATGACAGAGTGAAGAAGAGGGAACAGTAAATCCACTGTTCAGTAACAAAAGAGCTCAGCAGCCCTGAAGGAGCAAGTTAACACTCTGCGCTCCATATATCTGCTCCGTCTTATCGTGCAGCACGCAGTACCTGATAAGAGGAGACAAACTATCTGCAGGATTCACTTTAATACGCCGTGCACAAAAGACAAGACATTAAACTGTTAAATAAGTGTAGATTCGATGATTGAATACTGCTGCTAGCTGCTAACGAGCTAGCTGAGGTTGAGCCGTGTGCATTTCGAACAAGGTCAACCAGGATGTGAAATAGCTGATTTGGATGTCTGCAGGATGTTAAATGGCTCCGCAGGCCGCTGTGATAATAATGTACTGAAGATGTGCGAGTGTAACTGCTGCTGATAACACCCCTGATGGTAATAATGATGGAGAAGCTCAACCTCTGGAACAAGGACTCTGTGTTCTGTCAAACCGGGAATAATGTGAATTAAATGACGGTGAATTAGTGAGGGAGTCTGTGCCCACCAATCAGCTGTGTTCATTCAGCCAATCAGAATCAGGTAATGGTTCTGTCCATCAAGACATAGTCCAAACACAGAACTTTTTTTTAAATAGTCAGTTTAGTTTTTTCTGCTCGATATTATAAATGATGATCTTTAGACACATTCCCCTTTCTTTCATGCAGGTCGGCACATTTCAAAGTAATGTTTTACAGTCGGAGCTTGCATGACATTGACCCTTTAAACTGGGAAACACAAATGGTTTACCTGTGCCTCCATATAGAGTCTGTCCCTGTGGGGCTTTGTGGACTTTTTCTGTGATTTTTGCAGCTTTAAATGTGTTGCAATGTTGCAGAAGTTGCAATGTGATATTAGCAGATGATAAAGTAACTCGTTACATTACAAGATTTCTGCATTTTAAAAGTAACTTGTTATGCTACTGTGCTACCCACTGAGAAATGTAAAGCCCTCGAGTACTCTTGTGTTAACAAAAGTTAAAGCCTGTTTTTGGCTCTTAACCCCACGCTCGGTCCAGACGGCACGTAGCCGACTGTCCGCCTGCCTTTAAGTGTATCGACTCTGCTATCAGTGGACGGCATCTCTTACAGCCCCTTTTACAGTCCATCATGTAACTCTGCAGCCCAATTACAGGAAAGACAGACGCTATATAACAAACAACAAAAGTATAGAATATTTCTAAAAACGTAAAGCTGCCCTTTCCGTCATCTAACTTACTGAATTAGCTAGCAGTGCGTGCATGCTGACACACCTGAAGGCTGACCTTCTGCCCGTGTGCAGCGACCTGCCCCGAGCAAGAGAAGCAGACAATGCAGATGCTTCTTGTGAGGCAACAAAAGGAAGAGGGACAGTAGGGGGCCCCCCGAGAGCTGACAAACTTTTAACCACAGCAGCGGATAAGAATGTGTTGAGTTTGCAAAGACAGTTGGAATCCTCCCCAAAGGGGGCCCCAACTGATAGCAGCCGCTTTCGTTGGGCTGCTAACAGTCCCGTCAATTATTGCTGTGAAAATGTCAATTAAAGTCACAGCAGGAAGATGAATAGGAGTTATCGGTCTGGGAGTGAAAAGAGAAAGGGGTAAGTGCAGCAGATGACTGAATAAAGGACTGAATGCTGCCAGTCTGGCTTTAACTTTGGCGAGGAGAGACACTTGAAGAACACTTTTTGCTTGCATTACATCTTGACATTTGATCTTTGCCGTTTAACATTAGTTAACTTAGCTAGCAGAGTAGCTTGGTGTTTCCAGCTCTGCTAGCTGTGACCGAGCAGAGGGTGCGTCACTCGGCTGCTGTCTTTTTTACAGCACACAAGTTGTCTCTATTATGCAATGCTCCAGAGATTTTAAAGACACAGTTAACCATACACTCTGATGTTTATACAACATTACAGACCTCAGGGGGTCAATATTTGAACAGAAAAGAAGTGAATTTTAAGATGTGCACTGCTTGTTGACTGATCAAATTTGCAGAAAAGTGAAGGTAATTGGCCAAAATTGCAGGGCTGCTAAAAAGAACGATATTTGTTGACTTCTCGTTGAATAATTAAATCACAACTTCACTGAGGTTTTGAGTATTGTTGCTAACTGTGCCGCCTTATCTCAGAGTATTTTCAAATGCTCCATATGGCTGCAGATATAACGATGTCTTACAGAAAGAAAATAGTGGGAATTTTGTTCCAAATTCAAAAATTGTGGAGGTGATTTTCATCAGATTTTGAAAATTTTGCTCATAAAATGTTTTGATGAAACATGAGCAGAAGATTGTTTAACACTTCAGATGTTATTTGAACTTTGAGCAGTCTAAGGTTATTTCCATTGTTCATGTGAAGGTTGCGTATGTGTTTTCATAGTCTAGTTATTGTCTGTGTGGTTTCTACAAATGCTTCTACGTAAGGGATGCAACTTATTCTCTTGCTATTATGATCTTTTTTTTGTAGATCATTTTAAGCAGGATTATGCAAACCACGGTCGCCTGCTGGGAGGATTAACACGACATGTATTTGTGGATTCTCGGCCATTCTTTCTCTCTTAAAGCTTTGCAGTGTTTCGTCAATAAGAATTGGTTCAACCAGGCTCAGTTTGTTTGGAGTGAGTCACTTTAGTGAGTCTGCTGGAGAATACAGGTTATATTTATAACCCCACATGGCCTCCAGCCAGGAACTCTGACAGGACGATGGCAATTTCAGGTTAAATAGGCCGATAAAATGCTTAAACTTCACTTTTTTTAACCACCAGAACCAAGTGTGTGCTATTTCTGACCAGTCAGGAAAGACCACTTTTACTTTTACACACAGTTCTTTTGATATGTGTGTCTACATGAGTGTGTGATGGATTGAATTAACTTCAGGGTGCATTTGACATAAAAGTCAGTGTGTCACCACATTTGTTTCATGTGTCTGTGCATGCTCAGTAAGTAAAGTATTGTGTGTGTGTGTGTTTCTTTGTGTGTGTGTTCGCGCTGTATGTAGGTCAGAAGCTGCCAGGAAATCTGTGTTTTGTGTTCCTCGCGAAGTGCAGCCGTCTGGTTCCTGCCTGTTCAGGTCACACTCGTTTGTCGGCCCACCAAGAAACAGGCTCATTAGGCTAATTAGCCAGATTAATGCAGAGGTGACCTGCACGGCTGAGGGGCCCCGGGGCCAAACAGATGGGACGGTAACACCACCAACCTGCTCGTGCTGAGCTCGCAGTCACTGAGTCAACAGTTCAACGGTGAACACAGCGCAGCAGCAGCAACACGGACATGCAGGTCTCAGCCTCTCCGTGAAGACGATGAGCTGAGATGAACAGTTACACAGAAACAATGTGACGCATCACCACAACAACGGAAACAGTAATGATGCAGAGAGCGAAACACGTCTGATTGGCTGAGGGAAAACGGCTGACTTGAATACACATTAGGCTGAAAGATGAAGGGAAAAATCGACTGATGCTACAGGAGAATATAAGACCTTTGATGTTAACTGTAGCGTGCATCTTTAATGTGCAGACACATCAGCTCACGAGGATGAATAAATATATTCAAAAGGCAGGATCGCTCGTGCTTTACCCGACTCAGAGTGATGTCAGTTGAATCTGATCGTTCAAAACAAGACTTTGAATAGTTACCTTTTCAGTTCTAAATCAGTTCACATGAGTGGCATGTTTTAACTTGAAGTTGCACATCGATCTGATTTTTTAGTAAGCGCTGGCTTAGGGCATTACATGCATGGTCTTCATTAATGGCTCCATCTGTTGTGAAGAAGTGGAGACCTCAATGGAGGATTCTTTTCTCTACCAAGTAAATGATGGACACTGAAGAAATCCTAACCTGAAAAACCAGCTGAGCCCTTTAAATAAGCTGGCTGTAGCTCAGCATGAAGCCTCCTTTTGCATTGTTTGCTGCAGATTGCAACAGCCTTTTTAATAAGCCGCATGTGAGGGTGCATTCACACCTAAGCCATTTGGTCTGTATGAAACTAACTCTGGTGAGCTTTGTCGGATTGTTCGTTTGGTTTGGGGTGGTGTGAATGTTCAAAGGAACTCTGGTGCGGACCGAAGAATCAAACTCTGGTCCTCTTAAAAACGAGGGTCTAGGTTTGCTTCAAAATGCAACAGAGTTTGATTCGTCGTGGTTTAGAACACATTCTGGACATAAAAAGGGAAGTTAACCAAAAAGCATTGCATTGTGGGTTGAATTTGATCGCCTGTATGTCAAACAGGTTTGCCGTGCGTGGCTAACGTTAGCATTGCTAAACACAACAGCGTTCAGTCCTCCTTGCAGGTCAACATCCACATTCCTGTGCGACACATCGCTCTGCCAAGTTAACCTGACACAGCCGCCATACAACTTTATCTCCATTTCATCGATCAAAATACTGACAAACAGCAACGCACAACGGGATGACATTTGGCCACTGTCCTGTTGTTCTCTATCTGGTCATAGTGCTGCATCAGGCCGAATGGCAGGAGCCACTGAGCAGAGCTACAGCCCCAATTAGTGGTGCACTTAACTAAGTGCAGTGTGATAGCAAACCCAACCAAATGATAAATGCAACAATGATCAACTTCACCCCCGAATCACACAGAGTCCCCCCAAACTGTAAATGTAAAAGTGACCTTTAGAGGCACTCTGGACATCTTTCATTGCTGCTAACAGGACAACATGTTTGTGGGTATACATGTTATTAAGAATAAGAAATGCTTATAATCCCTCACACACCACGTTTCCTCTTCCAACATGTGCAGAGCTTCGATAATACGCCTGAACACAGCACTAAAGGTTCACTCCGGGCATTCACTCCTTTAGTTAATCATACAAGGTCATCGTCTACCTCATGTTTGGTTAACGTTGAAGAAAAATAGCCGTCATGCTGAAATATAAAAACACTGACTACTATTATAGGGTATGATATTTTACACTTGTGAATATATTCACTTCACGGTGAGCCGTATGGATACGGGGAACTGAGTCAGCCTGGAAGGTATACGGGAAATGTAAATTTAAAACAAGTTTGCTGTATGTAAGTGTTCCCATAACCGACATCAGAGACTCACTGGCTCTGAGGCAAAAAAAAAAACACTACAGTAAACACAATGGGCCTCATTCACTAATATGTGCGTAGAAATGTTCTTACTCTGCGCATAAAATAAGTGCATGCGCAAAATCACCGTCGGATTCATGACACGTGCGTACCAGCCAATTTTGTTCTCACCACCATGCGTATGTTAGTGAATCAGAATCATTCTAAATCGTCAGGCGCGTGCCCGCAACCTGCAATCAGCATACTACCACGCCCCCATCTCCCCATATAAGGACATCCGATTGGTGTATCAGGACGAGAGCGGCGACGTGGAGACACTTAGAAGTTGCAAGGGACGGTCCGAAAAGGTAAAAAAGAGCGGTGTGTCCACATAGTTGCAGCAATTCTGTACGTGCATTGGCATCCGGAATCAGCTGATCAGTCACTCGTCACACTCTTCCAACATGTTGTGACGGTCTGATGCGCTCTCTTCTGAAGGCACCGGCTGCAATATCTTTCAGCAAGGCTGGATCTTTACACTTTCTGAGACGTAAATCACACCCATGTATTTTCCCTTCATGCTCTTAAATAGGCTCCAATGAATCAGCTGGTTTTGGTAACAGATGCGATATTTCATGGCAGTAGGCTATTAGTGAGAGAGGTCGATGATTAGATTTAAGATTTTACATTAAAGGATGAAAAGGCATTTCATGATTACTTAATGCATTTAGTCAATGCATTAGTTAATTCATGTTTTTAATTCTAGTCTTTTCAAAAATAAAAATACATTTATATATATATTATTTGTTACTGAATGTATGTTTAATATGTCATGCATTGAGTTAAGAGTGTACATTATCTGAAAAGCTGGTCAATCATTTGTGTGTACGCATGGTCTCAGGAGGTTCTAAATTGTGTTCGCAGAGTAGAACAAATTCAAGTAAGAATATATTGATGAATCACAGATTTGAGCTTCAAACGTTCGTACGCACGGTTTAAGCACATATTTGTGCGTACGCGCTGTTAGTGAATGAGGCCCAATGAGCTCGGGATAAACACACTCCCACAAACAAACACAAGCAACCACAAAGGATTCTCTCCAAACAATAGACGGAGGTTCAGCGTGACAAGGACAGGATGATTCAGATGAGGAGACAAACATGTAAACTAGGATGTTAATGATTGTTCTCTGTTAGCGAGAGGAGCGGGCAGAGAGTTGTAATTACAGTCATCATGTCGAGGTCATTTCTCCGTAATAAAAGATCTCTCCGCCACGCCTGTATCGTCCAACAGGCTTCCTATAAAAGTATAGCTTTAATTAGCTAGATTGTTTTCACCCAAAACACATGAAGAAGGTTAAGAGCGAAATTAATGGAAGAAAATGACTTCACTTTCCCTTTATTTATTCCCTCAGTAAACATTTTCCCAGACGTTTTATGGTTTCAAACACTAGTTTCGAGTTTTCTTCCAAACAACAGGATGTTCAATTTGTTATTATTGTGTCCAAAGGAGGAACCATAAAGGAAGGAGCAGCGGTGGTCAAGTGGCGTAGCGAGAAGGACGAGAAGGTGATAATGTGAACAAAGCAGTGAAACTGAGAAACGAGACGATATTCTCTCCGATTGCACTTCAACAGTACCAGAAGTGCAACTCCACTCTGCTCTGCCTGAAATACGTGCAGAGTCTATATTCGAAGGAGATGATTCCAACACACGTCCTGCTGAACAGAGCAGATCAACCTGTGTCTGACAGGAACGCAAAGAGCTTCTAGTCAATTTCAAAATAAAAGGTCATGTACAGACTGCTGTACATACTAATATATCAAATCAATATCAACAAGTGTAATTAGGCACCAAATGAACAACAAAACCTCTGAGAGCCAAAGTACGCCATTGTTGTTATTTAGTTGTCTTTCTTCCTGTGTTATCTTGTAGTTCTGAACCCAAATACAGCCCCTCAGGGCTGTGTTAAGCTTCAGGTATGTTCCAGTGGTGCAGGGTGCGCAGTCGGGACTTAGCAAATCCACAGCCAGATGGTACACGACACACGGAGCATTGAGGTGTCGGCGTTAAAAACCTATATGTTTACACATTCGCAAAATACTACAGTAAGGTGCAGGATTTGTTAACATGCTGTCGCTCTATAGCTCATCGCTCCGCCCTCTGTCAGATCTGCAGCCCTCGAGCAGACTGTCCTAATTCGCATGTCGGCAAGAACCAGGTTTAGTCAATTCCATTTTGCGTCTCCTAAAGTTGCCCAAGTCTGCTTCAGACGCCAAACAAAGGGCAGAGCGAGGTCAGCGATGTTGCTCGTTTTCTGTGTTTTCGTTTTGTCTCGTCTGCAGACTGTCGGCTGTGAGCGCCGCTCCGCTGCGCAATAATTGACCCACAGATATGACAGGAACACAAAAACATAAAACTGACCATTTTTACAAGTAATGGATCAAAGTTAAGATTCTGGTAACATGACATCATTGTATGCAATGTCCTGCTCTGCATTCCATTGAACATAGAAACTCTGAAAGTTCAGTTTTTATACTTTTTGTTTAAGGCCTTTTTTTTGGAGCCAAACTTAGCACCACGATTTACAAATCATTCGCTGTGAAATGGGTAAACCTCGCTCACCAACCTACAGCTGAAGGATTAGCTAACAAAATATATATGTATTTATTTGTTAGGGACAGTGCATATTAATGAACAGCTGTAACAATTACAGCTGTAAAAATGTCAGATTATAGCAGAAGTGCTAGTTTCCATCGTTGTCCCCTAGGCAGGTAACAGAGAAAGACAAATTACAAATCAAATACAAAGGCACGAGTGACACAAGACAATAATAGAGGTTAAAGGTTAAAGGTGGTCACAGACTTGGTTTTCTTGTATCCACTGTTTGAGGTGTGAATAGTGTTCACTTAACCCTTGACTCTTCTCCATCTCCACCCTCGGGTCCAAATATTGTCACTGCTGTCTAAAAAACATTAAATGTTGGCAACCAAATGCTAAAGCATGTGGCCAATAGTGGCTACTTTATTTAATCTATAAAGCATCAGATTTAAATCCTCTTAAATAAAGCCAGGGCCAAAGAGCTGGAGGAACAGTTCATGCTGCTCAAAAAGAAGTATCCACATTCAAATCTTTTCAGAGCTGCTTTCATCTGAACCGTGGCAGCTGGACACTTGTGTACGCACACACAGAGCCATGTGTGCGTCAGCTAAACGTCAGCTATTACTGAGCAACTATTCCACTTTGTCTGTCCTCCATCTGCACACCACAACTCCACACCCACTGCCTCGGTGCATCTCAGCTGCAGTGAAGTTCAAAATAAAAGATGTGTGCAGTTTTTAAACGTTTCTCCAAACATTCAGAGGAGCAGATGACTCAGATCTGTAGAGTTTAAGCTGCTGCTCCCTGCGAGCTTGTCTCAGAATTATAACGCCACCAGAAATCAATGTCACATCTCTGATCAGAGCCTCAAAAACCGCTGAGATCTAAACATGTGAACCGACTCCTCCCGGTCCACTTGTCAACTTTGATTTTCTTTGGTGTGTTTTTATCTCCCTAACAGGCTCTTTAAGTCTCTGAAGCCTGTCCACACATGCACTCCTGAACACGTATAGAGGATTTCAGGCAGACTCCCCCTGAACTCTCCCTGAGCTGCTTGTTCACACATGCACCATAGCAAGGTCTGGAGTTTTTTTGGACGTGTGAAAGCACCATGAAGACCTCTTTAAGGTTTTTTTGTTCTTTTTTTTGTGAAACCTCACAATAGGAGAAGGTTCATCAGCTTTAGGTTTAACTTAACTTTTGTTTTACGACAATGACACGTCAGAAGATGGCCACCAGGTTTTTAAGGACGAGCTCTGACAAACTGAGAAGGAGGAGGAGGGTCGACTGGCTCAACATTTTCATTTGTCACAGTCGATATCAGCACTTTCCCAGTTTTCTGACACAGCTCCTATTTAATCTGTTTGTTTTTCCTTGCTTCTTGTACTTTGGATTATTTTTTTAGACAATTCTAAACGATGGATGAGAAACTGTTTCCTTGTCAGAACTGTGTTTGGTGTGTTGGGGTTTAAAATCTGTTTTCTTAGAGTTCAGGTTGCCATGATCAAAACACAAAAACAGAGAAAAATGGAGAGAGGAAACTAAGCATAAAAATCTCCAAATGTTCTTTGAGTTATGAATATGTAAAATGTACTGACAAACAACCTGGTTTCCCTGCAGAAGTAGAAATATGAGGAGAATTTAAAATGTATTTTTGCAAGTTCAACATTGTGTAGAAGTTCGCTTTCAATTTTTGATGGACTCATTAAATGGTAAATGGACTTGAGCTTGTGTAGCGCTTTTCTAATCTTCTGACTACTCGACTTCACACCGCAGGTCACACCTACTGTACACATTCACCCATTTCAAACACTAGGTGTCAGAGTTACATATTGCTCCTTTAATAGTTGTTGTATGATTAATGCAACGACATCACTAAAAACTTCCACATGGGCCAACAGAAGTGCATTTAAATATTTGTTTAATATTTGAGTCAGGACAAAGTGTAGACCTGCAGACCCGTAGACCCTCGTATAAAAACATCAGTGGTAAAATCAACACTTTGATCACTTCATACTGTTTAGCTTTAATTATTCATCTAAAGAATAACTTACAGAGAAAATAAAACCCTCATGAACGAAGCGTTTTGATGTCTCTTCATGTTTGATGAAGTTTGTTTGCTGTTGGAACATGAATGAGTTATCTGAGAAACAAAGCTGTACGCGCTGACAGCTGACATGATCTACAGCTTGTTGCTTTGATCTCTGCTGCAGGAGACATGAATATTTGAAGCAGCTGAATGTAGAAACCTGTCAGACAACACGTGTATTAATAATAATAAAACCCCATTTAGGCCTCATGTTGAGTTTATAACTTGAATCTTTGGGTCATTTCTTTTTTTTTGGGAGAGAAGAAGACGAAGATGCAGATTGACAGGAGGTTCAGGCAGCGAGATGTTAAATCAGGACAGAACTTCCTGCTTCGGGGAGAGACAAACCATAAATCACAGCCGGGCTTCCTGTCACTCTTCAGTCACGTCGAATAGAAACTCAGACATCGTTCTGTCCGTCAGTGTCAGCCAACATCTGACTCAAATCAACTTTAAATCTTTGGAGTAACTTTGGAAAGCAGTATCAAACTGTCTGCAAACTACCTTCTGTCCGGGGTCTGTCAATATTGGTGCCCTGCTTTAATGTTGCTCTGCTGTGACTTCATTTTACTCTGTTTTCATCAAACCTGTAAACCTGAACAGCTACATTCTTTAGAGTGTAACAGTTTGGGTCCGTACCTCTTAGTATCCGATGTTTCGGAGAGCGTTGGAGACAATAAGTTAGCTAAAAGCGCACAAGCACACGTGTCTGGTTTCCTTAATGCTCGGAAACTCACAGAGCTCGGCTGTACGGCTTCTATTTTATCATGCATGAACAGAATAGTGTCCAAACGTTATGAACTCTCACGTCACTGTTGAGTTGAGAGGCATAAGGAAAGTAGGAGCTCGGTTACAGGCATCCGTCCATGGCAGTGGCGCCGCTCCAACTAATTTAAAGGATAAAAACAAGACACAGTCTAGTGTCATCGCTCCTGTGGTAACTTAGCAGCACAGTATGTCTTAAAGCTATATTTCACAATTTTTCAAATCTTACAAAGCCACAAGTCTCCATTGAAACAACAACTGTAAATGTTACCTCCCAGAACAGTGGAGATGTTACTCACCCCGTGCTCACGTGGTTAGGCTTTACGCAGACATTGTGTTGCATCATGCACTTACTGTCCAAATGCCAACAGTTGCACAGAAAAAACAAATCAACGAACACAGAGGTACAACATTAGCTCCCATCTTCTCTGAGGTGAATTTCAGTTTTTGAGAATGGAGTTTGGAAATTTGATGCAAGCAAAAAAAGGCTGTTTCTGATTATTAAATCATCTTACTCTTTTGCAAAGGAGCCAAGCAAGGAACAGAGCAACTAGTCCTACGAACTGGACTGTGAGGGTCACACGTGCTTGGGCACAGTGTAGATTGCCTAGTGTGAGTGCACCCCAAGTCACTCTCTTTCTATTGGTGGGTCAGGTCATTGCCTCTTCTTTTGTAGCAATGAAGAAATAATTTTTTTTCTTTATCAATTTCCAACAAAGAACTCTTTAAAACCCAATCTGCAGGAGTTAACATGCATTTTTCAGTCATCTTCCATTTTACCTGCACATGTTCTCAATGTGGTCCCTATGTGAAGCATGACGACAATCAGAAATCCACCATTTGGAGGCACAAAAAAGGGAAACAAGTGCTTTGTAAATATTCTCTCTGAACTCACTGGGAGCTACAGTACACTGACTCTCTGGTGTGCACCTCCATAAAAAAAGCACAGCTCTACACAGGATCAAACAACCCAGCAGACTTCTGGGTTTTCCAGACAGAAAAACACGAGGGAGATAGTTGCAAGAGTCCTATACCATAGGTAACCTCCTTTCTTTGGAACCATGGTTTCCCTGCAGGCTGCTTGACAGGTGAAGACATCATCAGATAAACACACTCAGCGTCCTCCTTTGTTCCCCTGACACTGAAGAAAATGTCAGATATAATGACGATGAAATAATAAAAGACGGCTGATATCAACGAGAGGAAGAGAAGCTGCAGCAACACATAGTTCTACATGAGGAGACAGAAGCAATGTGTTAATAACTACAGCTAAACACCTGACTGTTGTGTGTATCCACAGTCTGACCCATCTTCTTCCTTTTCACCAGATTTTTTTTTGTCCAAGAACGATTCAAAACACATCAGTGAGGGCTCTGCTGCACATTTTCCTTCACTACCTGCAACACACACTGCCGTTTATGTGGACTCAGCCACACAAACGCCGTCCTGCTGCCCCAAATATTAAATAGAGCAATAAATGAGTATGAACCCATCACTGGAAAGAGTCCCCAATAAATGCACCGTTTAAAGAAATTAATGAGCATTATATTAATTAAAGATATCTTGCTACATATTTTATTTGGATGTCCATTCAGTGTATCTTTGAGGCCTTTTTAGTGCAGGCTTTAATGCAGAGCTGGCCCGCACAGAGAGGTGTACTGGCAGAAGTTGAACCAGGATGCATCATTTTTCAGCTTCATACTCAGATTTGAATATCTCTGGGTGAATATCCAGTCAGCCAAAGCACTGTCAAACATATCCTCCATTCAATTTCTGGTGTTTGTAGCAACATTCTGCAGCTAATTTATAACACAAGTTACATTGGGGGATCGGAATCCAAGCGTGAAGAGGCTGTTATTTTTCTGGGACAACGACTGCATGCAGCAATGACGGTGCTGGTGCAACAACCCAGCCACTGCATCCATTCACAGAGGACACTGGCAACAAGTGCAGCACTTTTCAGACTCTAAAGGCCCCACTTGAGACTGGCTGCACTATTTCAATTTTTACAGCAGAAATAAACATGTTTGCAGCCTTTTCGGCATAACTCATCTTTTTTGATTTTATGAAGGATAGACGTTTTGCGTCATCAGGGGCGTGACTGATGTGACTTCAAGCAGACGTGTTGAATCTGTTTACGGGGAGGCTTAAGACCCGCCTCAGACCGGCTCTCTTTCTGTTGCCAGATTATCTGAAAGTTAGCTTGAAACAGCATTTCCAACCGCCATCATTGGGCTTCAAAACTCCCCTTCAGTAACCAATGTGTGACGTCACTGAACCTACGTCCATGTTTTATACAGCCACTGCCACGTCCACTTCTTACACAAGAGGTAGCAGCAGCTCTAAATGTTACTAATTAACCTGCGGCTGTATCTCTTGTGCGGGATTGAATATAGCAATGATCATTTGTGTCTGTATTTCACCTCACATCAAGCTTTAAACGCTGTAGAATAAATCCTCTTTCTCGGCTTGTTCAAACAATTAACTCCAACTATTCATAAGTCACACTGTTATTGAGTTTCTACAGATCTGTTTTATTTTTCATTGTGAATTCTCGCAGCACAAACACACTCCGACTCTGATCCATGGTCAGTGTAGCTGCCATTAATTTCACACAGAGCGGCTCACGAAGAACAAAGCAGAGTGAAGAGAGAAACAGAGAAAAAGGACAAAACAGAGGGAGAGAGGAAGAGCCCTCAGCCTCACTCTCTCTCTCTCTCTCTCTCTCTCTCTCTCAGGTGCAGTGATGTATGGGTGCCATCACTGAAAATAATGACTCGTCTGCCTCTAATCTTTTATTTCACTGCAAGGCCGAGAAGGGGGAAAAGGGAGGAGGAAGAGGAGGATCAGAGAGGAGAGAAAAGAAGCAAAGAGGAGAGACACTGGAGGGAAATGAGTAAGTGCAGGCAGATAGTGTCTGCTACTGTCTGTATGATGATAAGGGTGAAGAGGGATGGGGAAGAAGAAGAAGGACTAGAATAAAAAAAGCAGTGGAGAAGGAGGAGATGGACTGAAGAGGACTCCTCTGATGTATGGAGATGATGAGGAGGATGATAAACTGTCATGTATCTGGAGGAGAACAAAGAGGAGAAGAACCGAGGACGATGGAGATACTGTAACAGACTGAGTCCAGTCTGTGTTAAATATTTGATTAAGTAAAGCTAATGGTGGTTTATATATCAAACCAGAAAACCTGAGAGGGGATTTTCATGCTGAAAACTACAGTTGTTAAAAATGAAAATGTGCAAAAATATATCAGTAAGGAGAGATTGACTGCAACGGCAAAAGAATGCCACGTAGATATTTAAATCCAAAACAAACGTTATGACAAATACGTGATGCATACGACATGTTGCAGGAACTCAAAAAAACAAAACACTGCAATCACATGAACAATGCAAAGTCCAAAATGCACAAAGTCAGAAAATAAATGCAAGAGATGGATTCATCCAGTACGTCTACCTGCACAGTCACGCTTCAGTTATAGCTGGATTAGGCTTCATGTACTTGGACTACTGTCTTTTTTTACAGACCCAGGAAGCACCAAGAGGTGACAAATTCCCATATTTGAGCTAGTTACTGGACCTTCTTCTGGCAATACAATCGATAAAGAAGTTAACAAGCAGCAATCTTGTTGTTTGTCTTTACAGCTCTGTACATTTTGTACGTACTTTACTTCTGGTACAGAGGCGGCAGCAGTAGCCAAGTATGGAAGTTGGTCTGGTAGCTGGATCGGGGCCAGGTCACTTCCCGAGCACTGCCACTGACACCGAACCCCCAACGACCCTACAGTATGTAGCAGTGTGTAGCAGCCCCACTCAACCGTCTCTCTTTTCATGCATGTCCACAGGTCCTGTTTGTGCACGTGTGTGAGAATCATGTCATTAAATAACAGAGTGTAAACCAGAATTTACCCTTAATGAAGTTTGTCAAATTAAAAACTGATTATGGGGATTTCAGAAGGTAGACATCTGCTACGCTACACATTCATGCTGTTTGACTTCCATTGTCAAAGCCTGGTGAAGAATCTGAGGAGCATGTGCAGACTGAGAGGCCAGTATGGGTCAGATTGAGGGGTACACATGCACGAGTAAATCAATCCCGGTCGGATTCAAACCCGGGCCGCACGCCTGGAGGACTATAGCCGTCGTACATGGGGTGCATGCACTACCCACTAAGCTACCGACTCCCCATGTGTGATTTTTTTAATAACTTTTAAATGATATTTGAGATTTCTCAAGAACGCAATAATTCAGTGTTTATTTTTCTTCTTCGTGTTTTCTCTTGTTGCGGTAAAGGTTTCACCGTGAAGTCTGTTTCAGTAAAGCCTATCTTTTAAAAAAAACAGTTCCGTGCATTACCAATTGTTTTGATTATTTGTGAAAGTGACCTCTAATCTTTGTTCAAGTCTTGCCAGAAGCCGAACAATCTGTCATTGTCTTCGTCCTGTCGTCTCTTTCCAAAAGGAGCTCAGCCGAGTTTAAAGCCGCAGCTCTTTGGACTCGTTACCGTCGTCTCCTCCGTTAAGGATCTCTGCTCGTTAAGCCTCCCCATCTTAACGAGCCGTCTCCTGACCTTGGAGTGTTGGTTTTTGGCACGGCAGCCTAACAGGCGCGCTCGGAGCGTCCTGTCAGCATATGGAGGGGCAGGCCGGGAGTCCTGGAAGAGGACTGAGACTCTGTGGGAGGAGCTGGAGCCGCTCCAGAAGGAGACATCCCGCCAAAAAACAAAAAGAGCATGAAGAGTTTGTTGGAACGGTTTCTCTTCTATCACTTCTGTATATTTCAGTTATCTTGTTTTTTCCTCATTGTGATTATCCTCCCTTAGCTTTCTTATTACATCATTATGTTCAGATAGTTTCTTTTATTTTCTGTCTCTTGTTACGCAAATCAGTTCGAACTGTTTTCTATGGAAGATTTTCTTTATAAAACAAAAAGACTCTTCAGTGGAAACACAGAGTTCAAATCTTCCTCCAGGAGTTTCCTAACATGAAATATTACAGTCTTTCAATAAAAGCACTAACTGGTATGAATGGAAACACACACACACACACACACACACACACACACACACACACACACACACACACACACACACACACACACACACACACACACACACACACACACACACACACACACACACACACACACACACACACACACACACACACACACACACACACACACACACACACACACTCACTCTCTCGAGGCTGTGTGTGTTGGCACTAACCGCAGTGTTGTGGGTAATTTGGTCAGATCTGGCAGAAATCTTGCCAACAAGGCTGAGAGCATGCAGAGAGCGGACAGGAACTAATGACCTTCACACACACACTTATACCACACCAACCATATGTTTCTGTGTGTGTGTGTGTGTGTGTGTGTGTGTGTGTGTGTGTGTGTGTGTGTTTGTGTGTGTGTGTGTGTGCATGTCTCACTGTGCATCATGAGAGAAATTGTGGTGATTTTATACTTTCTTTCGTGTTTTTGTTTGCTTTGTATTTCATTAAATTAACATTTTGATAATAACACACGTCAGAAGCTGCAGGACAAAACAGAAAACGATACAGATGTGATCCTGGCTGAGAAGACAGATAATCTGCAGCTTTATTTCATTAATTTGATTATTGAGGACCTAGAACGTCGAAGGGGGGAAATCGGGCCCAAAATGGGGCCTAACATCGTCTAGTGTGTAGCCCGCTTTAGGGGCGACAGATAGCCTCGTGGTTATGTCGCTAACCCCGTATAGAGGCTGTGGTCTACATTTCCCAACATTTCCAGTCTCTTCTCAGCTGTCCTATCTAGTAAAGAAATGGTCCAAAAAAATCACTCTGAAAGGAAACATTTCTGGAGGGGGGAAAAATCAATGACAAACATTTAGAGACATTCCCCGAGCTGCAGAGTGTTTCACTGACGAGTCGACTTATTAACTAACTCTGAATGTGATTCTGCTGTCTGACACTGTGTGTGTGTGTGTGTGTGTGTGTGTGTGTGTGTGTGTGTGTGTGTGTGTGTGTGTGTGTGTGTGTGTGTGTGTGTGTGTGTGTGTGTGTGTGTGTGTGTATTTATACATGTCTCTCTCTCTGTGTCTCTGTCTGATCGATACATGTTGTCAGGCTGTGGTTGATAGATTATTGATTGTAATCAGCCTGTCCTCTGTGGGTGCAGACGGCCTCTAATTCTTCTGTCAATCTGCTCCACAGCTCATCTCATATAAACACACAGACACAAACGTGAACACCACAAAGTTGTACTTTATTCATATAAATATTGTCATGAACAGATTCATCTTACGTATTTCTCCAAAAGATATCCTAAAAAATCCTCCCCCTAAAAATCTCCAAAACATTCATCACATGTTCCTCAACATCATTCCCAAATAAGCCGAGAGTCTTCTCAAAATACCCTTTAAATCTCCATGAAAGATTGTCTTAATACTACAATTCTTCCTCAAACACCCTCTGGCTTCCCTCTCACTCAATGTTCTCTTAAATCTCTCTGCAATATTTCTGAAAGAAGCGACAAAGTCTATTAAACATCCTATGAAACTCTAAGACACAAACTGTATCAGCTTCTGTCAGGGTTCAACCTCCAACATGGCCGCCAGAGGAGGGAGGAGGGGATGTGGGTGTGTGTGGGTGGGTGCTGTTGTCGGTGGGGGTTCCTTCACCTCGGAGCCCTCTAATAGACAGGCTGCTTTAATTCTCAGTCTCTCCAGAATCCATTAAAGTCAATCTGTGATATCCATTACCATCTCATCAACACTCTGCATTTACATAAACACGCATAATTAAGCAGAGAAGAATCACAACTCTGATTACACGCGCTTCTTTATTTATTTATTTACAGCTTCACCCAATCAGGACGCACCTCACACTCTGAGGTCTGAGCCCAGAGAGGTCTCACACAACTACACACAGCCACACACACACACACATGCACGCACAGCTATCTCCATTTCATCTCTCTCTCTCCGGGTATTCAATCTTCATTCGTTGCTGCCACTGATGTGTGGAAAGAGAGAATGAGCTACAGAACCACTGAGAGTGTGTGTGTGTGTGTGTGTGTGTGTGTGTGTGTGTGTGTGTGTGTGTGTTCTGAATATCAATGCTCCTGCTGCTTGACTGCTCTTTTCCATTTAACCGTTTTCACACTTGGATCTCCCGCTTCCCTCAGACTCTGCAGACGGACTGCAGACCGAGATATATAATTTCACCTGGAACAAAATCCTGAACCGACGGATTTGACCCAGACCACTTATGGTTGACACAAAACTATCACGTCACCTCGACTGTCATGTTTGAGCTGCTATTAGTAAGCCTGTTTTAATACCAGTAACAGAAAAATGCCCCTTTTTGTTTAACAATTGAAGTGGGATCAGGTGTCAGCAAGTAGAGCTGACCATGCAAGAATCGTACGCTGTGATTCATCGTCCCGAAACAAATCTGAAGTTTGTCATGTTGAAACAAAACAGTAGCCTCCCTGTGCTGCAAACATGCGTTTATTCTATATCAATGAAGAACTGATTTAAAGAAATCATGGAACAGTATCAGTGTGTAACCTGGAAAGAGTGATATACTTGGAACATCGGCAGAATTGGTTCAAAACGCTGAATAAAGACGTTTTCATGTGTTAGAAAAAAGTGTTTCTTTGATTCCCAGCCCAGAGGAGGCTGTGTGACAGTTATTTAAGCTTGTTTGTCAGGATTTCATGTTTTTTTCGGGGGGGGGGGGGTTCCCTGATGTTTTCATTATAATTACCAAGGTTTTTACCTGAGGCTGCATTATGACTCCGCCTCTTGAAAACAAACAGACCTAATTAAAAA
The DNA here is from genome assembly GCA_020745685.1 of Tautogolabrus adspersus. Classification (NCBI taxonomy): domain Eukaryota; kingdom Metazoa; phylum Chordata; class Actinopteri; order Labriformes; family Labridae; genus Tautogolabrus; species Tautogolabrus adspersus. The sequence continues at coordinate 3,103,394 of CM036549.1, read as the reverse complement.
CCCTTTAAAACTCAGATTAAAGCAGCTTCACCTTCACAATGATGCGTCTCTCTCTGAATATTTTACCTGACACAAGCTCGGCGGCCCAGAGACGAGAAAAACGGAGAAAAATCATAGACTGTGTATGCATATGGACAGCGTGCCTCAGCCTCTGGTCTTCGCATTAGGGAACCAATGTAGTTACGTTATTTGATACTGAATAATATGTTATTTATTGAATATGAATATCTATGGGATTGGAACTCACTGCCCCCTGGTGGCCAAAAATAGACTGATGCTCCTTTAAAAGTGTTTTTTAGTTGGATTAATTGACTGTATGGATGGATGATGGATAAATGGATAGATGCATGGATGGATGGATTTATGGATGTATAATGGATACAGGGATGGATGGATTTTTCTGATAGCCCCTGACAAATTTGCAAAATCAGAATGAGACCCTCCTCCTCCCTCTCCTTTTTAGTTCTCCCCTGCTGAATTTATTTTACATTCAGGACGTCCTTACCCGCCACACGGCGTATGATTGATATGCTAAATTGCTGCGTCTCTATGCAACGTGTGTGCGTGTGTTGCACCAGGAAACGTCCTGACTTTCATGTCATGCATTAGCATTAACGTCGACAGCAGAATTGCCATTAGCATCTGCACAAATATTAGCATCTCCTCTGTGACTTGAGCTCCGTGTCCTTCAGAAGAGCCGACGGTCCTCCTGCACTCACATCTGCATCTCTTTAAAAACACTGCAAAGGTGGAGGAGGGAGTGTGAGGTAATTCTGCTGCCAGCATATTAAAAATGTATTTTAGCTCATTATTAAGTGTGAAATTCAATTTTGCCCCTCACGGCTTCATTATGAAGAGATAAAACTGTAAGAGAGGAATTCTGCATCTTTAAAACCTGGGACATATTTTTTGTATATTTCAAGGTCTCGACTAGCTAGAGAGAACTTTGAAATTGCTCCACATGGGTTTACCCAGCAGCTATGAAAGTATAATTGCTAAAACATAATCCTCGGTGGAAATGCACCACATCAAAAAAGTTTTCTGTTTTTTTGTCACTGACAGGCTCAGATTCTTACTCTAAGTGTCTGATAACTTTATAGCAAGGATCCCTACAGAGACAGACCTTTACATAAAAGGCTTTAATAAGCCATCACTGCCTTTAAAGCCACCAGACTCCATTGATAAAAACAATAACCTTACAGAACACTGTAAGTTGGTGGTCTACCGCTTCGTCCTTTATTGATTCTTTGTTTTATATGCTGCTCCATAAACATACTAAGTAGATGTTGAGCAAAAGTTTTCAGCCTTGCACAAAACTGAGCTGCAAGTGTGAACCCAAACAGAACCATTTTTCACTCTATTTTTTCATAGACTGTAAATGTTAATGGACGAAGCCTGAGTGACGTCAGCCATCTGTTCCTGCAGGGGGCTGCGGAGGCTCATCGGCAGCAGCCGCCATGTTGGAAATCCTGTCTCAGCCTAACTTTCAGTCAACCTAACGACAGGCTGAGAGCTGGAGCTGAGGCGGGTTTTAAGCCTCTTGACAAACCGTTAAATCACACCCACCTGTCAATCAGGTCAGCTGAGAGCCAACACGTATCATTCATAAAATCTAAACGGTTGCATTATTAAAAAAAAAAAACCAGCACAGTATGTGCCCATGATGACAATAACTAATCAACCTATTTTGTTTTTTTAACCAGGCTGTAAACATGCTCATTTCTGCTGTAAAAACTGTCTTTTTTTGACTGGGTGTGTATGTGAGTTCCGGGGCTCTTGCAGCCAGCCTCTAGTGGACACTCAAAGAACTGCAGGATTTTGCACTTCCTTATCGGCTTCATTTTTCAACACCGGAGGTTGTCACTTGCTTTAACCAGAGTTTTTCCTGCCAGCCCCCTAGTTTTGTTGAAAAACATGTAGCACTGATATACTTGGAATAAGGGCACATTTTGTCACCATAACGTTGGATTCTGTTGGTTTAATGGTCACTTCCCTTCCACTCCCCTCCTGTCTGACAAGGACTGGTCACCACTGTGAAGTTCTGGAGCAGCCTGCCTGATATTTTCTACACATTTTCATCAAGAGTTCATATGTGTGAAAACTCCATAAGCTTATGTTCAATACGACTTTCTTACTTCCTAGAGTTTTGTTTTGAAGGACATCTTTACAGTAAATAAATAAAATCTAAATTTACGAAGCCTCTCGATGTCCTTCTCAGTACCCTCTCCCCTCTGATGGTTCCCACACCTGTTTTATTACGTTTATTAGTATGGACTAAACACAGCGCTGTGATTGGTTACTCACCACTCGTTTGTCCTTGCTGAAGCTTTTAGTGTTTTATTGAGCGGAAACAGTGAAAACATTGTTTCTACTTTTCCTTGGGAGAGAAATAAAAGCTTTCAGCCGGCGGAGGAGAAGCTTTATGTTTTCTGTTGTTCTGCTTTACACTTCTGGGCCTTTTTCTTCCTGCATGCCAGCAGCTTTAGAGACTTAACTACGCTAATTCTCTGTCTCTCTGCAGCTCTGCTAAAGCTAAATCAGGATAAATGAGCACTAGGCTGCGTACCTCCAAATCCCCGGGCCGTCCCAGGTGATCAATTAAATGCACCTTTCGGTTTGAATTCTAATCAGAGCTGCTGGGCGAACAGTCTGAGGTTAAATGAAGTCTATTCGTGGTCTGATGTGATGATAGAATTCAGATTATTTCAGCTTGGTGTGCAACGCAGCTGAATGACAAGAAGGATAAAACAACTTGAGCATTACGTGATGCAAAGAGTAAGACAAGAAGTTACTCCACGTGTGCAGAGACGTCGCACAGAATCCACAGTCCTTGAGCTGAAGCAAACATGAGGCACAGTTAGACAAATCTTTGTGCCCTGCTCAGCCACACACACACCCTGTTCCTCCAGTCGGTGCTGCTCTGAAGCCGCTTCATTAACTGTTGCCCTTGTGCGACATGTAGCTCCTTGCCGGGTTCCAAACAGAGGCCATAAAACACACATCAGGACACACACATCTTCTGCCTCATAAAACACACTGCTTGCTGTGCTGACCCTCTCTCCCCGTGTCCCTGCTTCTCCCACTGTCCTACAAACCGCACATAAAGCGAGCAGCACTATAAAACCAGGGCAGGGTTTAAACTCCACGCCGCCACTCTCAGACTGAAAGAGTTTTTAAATCCTAATCGATTTTAAAACCCTGTTGCATCATAAGAAGAAAGTCCACAGATGCTCTTTGCGCTAATCTCAAACATGAAAACAATGACCTACAAGATTTAGAAAATAAAAGGGCAGAACAAAGTAGAGGACATGATAAAGATTATGGTCAGTGCCCGAGAGAGAAAATCACCTTCTCATGAGATCTCATGGGAGATAAACTCAACTCAACTCTGTCATGTAGCACTTTATTACATAAAAGCATGCAGCCCAAAGTGCTGCAAAAGAACGACGGACAGGAAATAAAAACAGAATGTGGCAACGTTAGATACAATCCTAAAAGATTAAAAGAGGATAGAGGGTAAAAGAATAATCAAACGATAAATAAAATAAAAGTTTGTTCAGTAGGAAACAATAAATTATTGAGAAAAGTCCTTTTCAGACTGTGTTTCTGCAAATGGGTGGTCATTTCGTCTTTGTACATTCATACTGATTCTGCGATGGCGTAATATTCTTGTAAATTCACGTTGTGTTTCAGCATTGCAGAAGCACGGCGCTGCAGGAGCTCCACATAGACACACAGTGAGACATGCACAAACACACAGAGCTGCTGCCCCGCTACAGTCTCGCCTCTGTTACTACCTTCAAAGACGGTACAGAGGGCAGAAGGCTTCTGTGACAGTCAGATTGAAGGCGAAAGGTCACAAGGTCGTTAATATCGCGCCTTGAAATGTCAGTCTGAATGAGGCTATCGACAAGACGGAAACTGACTAGGAGCAAAACATTTGGTAACATGCAGCAAAAAGAACAAAAGTAGAGGGTAATACATTTTATGATGAGAAAATGTAGTAGAAACACATCAACAAAGATCATCTACATGCCCGTATCAAGTTGAACTTGTAAATTAATCCCAATGTTAAACTTGATGTCCTAAGTGATCAGAGGCAATTTGGACACAAAAACAGGTGGTCTTGCAGCATGCGATCTCATGTGATCTCATGTAGAAATTCATGTGGGGTTTGAACAGTGACGAAGATGGAGGAGTCCAACAGCACACTCAGAGGGAGGGCAAAGAACAGGTAGGCATAGATTTCCCCAGTCTCGGCCTTTGCATGCTAACCCCAGATCATCGGCGCCTTAACCTATTCTCTGAAGAAATGTGACGGGAGGCCCGCAGCTTTTCATCTGAGGGAGCAGGTCGACTGCAGCTGAATTAATTCTTTCCTTTTAAGGTCTATTTATAACCTTTCTTTTCTGAACTTGGGCTTTTCAATTTGTACTTGCAGCGATCACAACATCAATTTCAGAGCCCATCTTACCGGGGCTTACTGTTGCTAGGTTACGAAAGTTTGCTCACGGCACTTCTGCTTCCCTAGGTAGTGACCGTAAGGTCCGTTTAAAATTGCTCTGTATGCTTTATATCTGCTTTTACTGAAAGAAAACAGACAAGACAAAGGAGAAGTGTCCTGGCATCAGCTGCAGCTTTAGGCCTCAAAAAGTCGAGTCAGATTCATTTCTCCTCCATCGTTGTTGTTGACAAAGTTGATATCAAAAGTCCCATCCCTTCTTATTTTCAACTGTGAGTGCTGTGAGCGCTGACGCTGAGGGCACTTTTGCACCTAGGACGCTGAATGCTGACCTGCATTAGTTTAGAAAATGGAAGCTGCCAGCGTAAAAGACACCATGAGCACACAGAGGCCTTCATGAACTACTGCAGGACTTGACTTAGTGACAAGTCATAAATATACTGTTCCCCTTTGAATCCACAGTATGTTCTTCCCCTCATATTGTGCTTACACCTCAACTTCATATTTATCGTTATGCCGAAGGAAATCACATCTGAGGCAGCATGCTTGTATTCATCGCCACAGCCTGTAGGGTGCGATGGCGAGTCAGATGATTTAGGTTTCTTTCAGAGTTTCTGTTTGGATTGACGTCTTTTCCTTGGGCTCAAATCTCAGTTCATTAAGAGCTTTTGTTGGGGAGGGAATGAAAGGATTAAAAGGACAAAAGAGAGGCTGAACACCTGACGCAGTCACACACGTGTGCACACGCACACTTATACCGCTCTCTTCTAAATGTCTTAAGATATACAAGTGGAACAATAGGTGCAACATTGATTTAACAAACCACGTCTTATTTTCAATTTTACAATTTTACAGCCTTCGTCCAGCTTCATCTCTCTGCAGGGTCAACTAATAAACCCACAGACTGAATGAAAAAAACCATGCTGCTGTAGCCTGAGGCAATCCTTAAACACACGCACACACACACACACACACACACACACACACACACACACACACACACACACACACACACACACTCTTCCTCTTTAACACTACGACCACTTCCCTGTCCTCTGGAGGGTTTTCCATCCTAAAGAGAAAAAAAAAACGTCTGAATTTGCTTTTATTTTAATTTTTTTTAATTATTAAAGAGACGAGAAAAGAAACATTTTAACTGTAATTTTCTTCAAGTGCCAAAAACTAAAGTAAAGGGAGTGAAAACGAACAGCTAAAAGGATATTTAAAAACTGATTACACAACTTTATTTCAAATAAATAGAATGATGCAAGCGAGATATTTGCGTGTAAAAGTTTGTCTGTGTTTTTAAGATAGAGGCATATTCTCATATTATAATATAATCAGTGCTTTTGGCGGTGCAGATGGTCAAACCTCCAGAGGGTGGAGGCGGTCGCCTCACTCAGTGTGCCCAGGAACCTGCGGCCCTGCTGGGCTTTATAAGTCCAGAGGGCCCCCTGCCGTCCCCTGGAGCTTCACCAACACAAACACACACTCCAGCCAAAAATGACAGACTAACAAGCCCTCCAAATTCAAATTTTAGACACCCCGCTGAGCTCTGGAGATCATCGCATTCCTCGCCAAATAATATTTTCTAGTGATGATTTATTGGAGAGAAAATAATGTGTAATTTTCCTTCTTTGTACGCATGTGGTTGTCCGGATACCACCATGAATGGATAGCTTTCCAATATTTTTATAAAAGAATAAAAACTTTTGCAACTCTTTTGATATCACAGATAAAAGAAAAAGTCCTACATAGGCACACAGAAAAAAAATGTAATCTCATGGTGGTCTCCCGTCTACACAACATTTCTGAAAACTGCTAAATCAAGTTTACAGGTCAAGATGCCTTATTCTCTCCTACTTCACCCGTCATTGTTCCTTCCAGCCCCTTGGTAAGTTTCACATATGAAGTCAAGGTGAGCTGTGTTCTCACGTTAACCAACCCAGACTTCAGGCAGAGAATTTACTGGGGGTCAGCGGTGTAGTTGTTCCTGAAGGAGTGGGTATACTCTTATTTTTCCTGCCCAGCAGAGGAAAAACGGCCTCTGCTGTAAACGGTGGCATGTGAGACTGCTCATGCACATTCAGTTAGTATGTACTAGTCAATAAGAGACAGTGTAGAAAGGTCGTCCCTTCACCATCCTAGGAAAGAAATTGCAGCAAACTACTGCATATCGTCAATCAATCAATGGTGTGATTCAGAAGAGATTTAGACGTGGGTGTACCCTATGGAGACTGAAAACTAATGGGTATTCTCCGTGTACCTGCGTACACCCTGCACTACACCACTGCTGGGGCTGTAAAAAAAAAGCAGCTGTAGGACGAAAATTCCTGCGAACAGAAAACATAATGAAGCAGTTTCATTGAGTGCACGGAGATCTCAGTGGACAAGCATTAAGTCTACAGTCGTGCGCAGGTCGCAGGATATAAATGCCATCATCCCCTTTCACTTGCTCACTGTTAATTAACCTGAATATTACCTGCTGCCTTTTCACATCAGCACACCCACACTTCATGCAGGAAATATACTAGAGGCTGAAAGGGAAGATTCTGGGCAAAGTCAGAGGGAAAAATGCGTCAGTGTTCACACATGCAGCTCACCCTGAAGTTTTCAGGAAGTTTTCAGGAAGCACCAGACAAATCACAATATATGGAGCTATATCTATATGCTGTCCCTGCAGCTCTACCAATACAAACAAACACACAATAAGTTCACTGCACGCTGGAAACAATCCATCCTCAAGAAGTTTGCTGAAGCTAGAAGCCTGTAATAAATAACTGTATAAAATAATGTGTTTACGCACAGTGTGATATCTATACACTGTTGTATTATAAAGTGTGCAGATGGTCAGAGGACCTCCAGAGGTTTCTGAGGGGCGGGTCTGTTCAGCATGCCTGCTGGGTTTTTCTAAGAGCAGATCCCCCCCCCCCCCCCCCCCCCCCCAAACTGTCCCTGGAGCCCCTTGTACACAAACACACTCACACACACACACACGCACACGCACCATGACAGTGACTCATAATAATGCTGCTCATGCACTGAGTAAGAAATTAATCCCACACACACACACACACACACACACACACACACACACACACACACACACACACACACACACACACACACACACACACACACACACACACACACACACACACACACACACACACACACACACACACACACACACACACACACACACACACACACACACACACACACACACACACACACACACACACACACACACACACACACGCTGTAATTTAGAAGCGTTAATATTTAAATTCTCTAATTAAATGATAATTTACATGAGATTAAAGTCTTACGGAGGTTCAACATGGTTTAAGGACATTTTTAGAAAGCTGCCACCACGCCCCTATTGTTGTAACTACACACACACATGCACACACACAAGCACACACACATGCACACACACATGCATACACATGAGTCTGGATGAGTCTAGTAAGCAACTAATCCCGTCCCTCACACACACACAGAGTGACAGCAGTGGTGTTGGAGGGAGTGTCAGTCTTGAGTGAACAGATGT